>JANSTP010196439.1:0-11737 GCA_025330745.1 Cladonema radiatum | reverse complement strand
TAAAAAGTATGTCCTGGAGGCCTGAAACTAAATTTCCATATTTGGGCATTATGGCCCAAAAAAATAAAAAATAACATGGTTCATAGAGGATTTATAACCTCCCCCCATTTTCATATTAGCCCCTCCCCCATTGCAGGCAATGTCTCCATTTTTGAAACCCCCTTCATTTGGGCCATTATATTAATGTATCGTGAGGTATCTGACCAAGCCAACCTTGTGTACTAAATATTCCTCATTTTACTTCAGAAAAACAAATATGGCTCTAAAACATTTAACAATTTCAAAACAAAATTTTAAAATACGTACAACTTTTGTATTATATAAAACTTAAACCTTGGAAGTCTTATAAAAATATCACTTAAACTACTAAAATGAAATGTAACCCCCACCCAATTTCAAAAATAACACCCCCCCATTTTGAATTACCCACTCCTTTCTAGAGAAATTTTTGATACCCCCCATTTTCATGAAGTTTGAAAATTTCAGACCCTCTCCTCACTGGAGTTCCGAAAGGAAATGGTACCATTTCTTTTTTGGAACCAAACAAGGAAAAATCTCAAAATAATTATAATTGCCCTAGAAGTTTTTTGTCATAATAGTGAGCCCAGGTATTCACTAATGGTTTTTTGAGTTTTAGAGATTATAAAAAACACTTTTTAAGTGAAGGGAGTTTCCATGTAAAATCTTTCTATAAAGTTTTTAAAAATCTAAAAATTGGACAAAAATTCAAATATCTGAGCCTACAGAAATCAAATATTGAAACTCTCATGGAGTGAAACTTCAAGATGCCAGCAATTGTTTACAAAAACAATTTTTTTGTAGAAACTTTTGGCTCTTTGTCACAAAGCAATGGAAGGCCGGAAACAATATATCGACATTTGAAACCGTAAGTCATCTAAAACATTAATTAAAAGCAGTGTCCCACAAGGTTCCATACTAGGCACACTATTATTCCTAATATACATAGTGTGCAGAGGATATCCTTAAAGGGATCCCCCCAGCAGTGTTCATATACTGTACGCCCCATCTTTAAGCAAAATTTTTAATCCCCCCAATAAGATCATTTTTCAGAGAATTTTTCAGAAGATTTTCATTTAATTCACAAAGATAGCTTGGAAAGGTAAAATTCTCCCTATCGTGACTTCTAACTGTAATGATGCTTTCATTAGAAACAAGTTTGTTCAAAATTATTACATCATATCAAATTAAAACCAATTTTTCAAATGTAGTCTGCATCTGAAAATTTTCCACGAAATTTCTGCTCAAGATGAAACTTCCATATTTCATGTATCACACTATGTATTACTGCATAAAATGCAAACAATTTAGGTTTGTACTGCAATTCTTTGTTTGTACTATAAGAGAAGCCATACTAATCCGCATGATATTGTACGCAATTTTGCTCCATTTCAATCAAATATAAAGCAATTCTCTGTAATTCGTTTTTTTCTCAAGCTTTCTCTACGTTACTGAAGAATTCTCTAAATTTCCTCTCATTATTTTTTTTAATGTAATCTTTAACTTATGCTTCCTGAATTGGAAAACAGTATATGTGTAATTTTAACTGTTAATTTTTGAATGATCAAGAGCAGATTTGAAACATTAACACCATTGCGACAAAGTTTTATGACAAAGAGGCCTAACTGTTGCCGACTGTTGCCGAAAAGGATGGTTATGATAAACACCAAAGCTGTAGAATTCTGAATTTTTTTTACAATCTATTGTTGATATAGTCAACAGCGGTAAAGTTGGGACAGTGAGCAACCTGGGCTAATGGAAGGACACCTACTGTAAATTTGTGTAAGCTGGTGTCAAATGTAATAAAATTTATTATTATTTTACTCACAGCTCTATATTATATATACTTTATTAACCGCATCAAATATGTTTACTTTCTTCCTGCCATCACAAGAAACATCAAAGTTGCCTATGTGGCTTTGGTGTTAAGCTACCATCTTAGAAGGTGATTTTGATTTCTTAGATAACTTCCGAGTATTTCAGAGAATAGAATATGTTTGTGCTTCCTGGTCTGCATTTTTCCCACATTTAACCAATTAACCAATTTAACCAATTAACAGAGTTTCACTCTCCTCCAGATATCCTCCAAATGGTGCCCGATCATTAATTAAATTGGGGCAAAAGCGGGACATGTTCTGAAGGCAGGAGTTGATACAGGATTTTAATTTGGGCATCGATTAATGCAAAAAAACTTTCTCTAAATTTTTATTGCTTTCCAAACGAAGAATGAGTTTACTGTTTTTTCATTGTTTTAGCAATTTTATTTGTACAAAATCTAAACTTTTAATGCTCTTATGCTAACCAGATCAATTATTATTATTGAATTTTTATTACCCTGTCAAGGAAAGAACATAGAATTTTACTTTGGGCATCCCAAATTGCCATGAGTCCCCAAAATCTGTGTACCGATGTGCAAACTTGGCTGCATCAGCCCCTGGAAGGTAGGGTCAACTTTTGTAAATAGTACTGTTGTAACATCTGTTAGTTTCAGGTTGTTCTGTATAAAATTCATTTGTCTGTCCTCATTCTAAAGTGTACTCAGATATTCGCTGATATGTAGAAGCACCCTGCAGACAAGAAACATTATTAAACATTTATTATTTAAGTTATTATTTAAAAGAGACATAAAGTCTTTGCTATCAAAAGAAAAGTTAAAATATTTTCTTTGATATGACAAATACTTGGATGGTTCCTTAATTTCCTTATAGATTTAGTTAATTGATGATTATCTGCTACACTTACTCAAAAATTTATCACCATGTTTCAAGTAAAGTAAGGCTCTCAAAGATTTGAGAGTGTTATTAAAAGACTTCCGAAAACTATCAGCAACATCCTTATCTCTTGATTTTATAGCAGCATTAGTAACAGGGGAGAGGGGGGGTCATTTGGTCAGTACACAACACACTATGTATACTTACTGGTTTTTGAAGCTTTTGGGCTAACACCACCACCCTCTCTGCAGTTAGAACACCATGTACTAACTATTTTCAACCTTTGTAAATACAATCACCACCCTCAAAATTGCCCCCTTTTACTTTCAGAATTTCTTGATAGTGTAGGATAAATTTGCTATGCTATTGATTCAATACTTATCAGCATGCAGAGCAAACAAAGATAAACGTGAAAAACGTGTGAGTGTAAACAAGCAAAAGAATGATAAGTAGTGTTATTAAATCTCATGGAGGCCTTTTTTTAGAAGATATAAAATCATTTTGTTACTGACCTCTTTTTAAAAGTAATGCCTCCCTTAAAAATATTGGAAAAGTTGCAGTGTTCTGAATTAGTAGAAAAGTGTCTCAGCAAAAATTTGCCAAGGCTAACTGATATCCAGCTCCAGAAGTTTTCTGTATGCCTAAGCATTTTTTATTTTCTTTTTCCTAATTTGATGACTAGCTAAGTGTAAATAATAAAAAGTAAAGGTTTTTCTCATCTTTTGTGAAGTTAATGTTATCAAATTACTTCTTGTGGTAAATTTATCGTTCTGCAAGTTGCCTGAGTAATATTTTTGCTGCGCGGCAGCTTTTTGCTGACAGGATAAGTGATAATCTCCTCAACATTTGCATAAGTAATTACTGATTGTTGAGGTGAATTCAGAATGCTGAAATTGACATTGGCTAAGAACTGATGATAAAAACGCAAATATGTTTTTTCTAATTGTCTAAAACTTATTGGAGTTACTAGTCGCTTTAACATTATTTCAGCTATCTTAATGAAGGGGAGTATGTAGCGAGGTGAATTGCACAATACCAATACCATTGTACAACTGGTTCTAGGCATATTCTGTGCCAGTGTTCATCCACGAGTCTGTAGTTTTGTAGGTTTGCATTTGCAGGGTGTTAGCTAGAAATATTTTGCAAAGTCCGTTTTTGGCAATTGGGAAAAATATAGCAGGTGAATAAAATGTATCCCACCATTTGTGTTCTCAAATGCCTAAAGTAGCTATTTACTTTAAAACTCTAAGACAGTCTTTTAAAAACACAAGATTCTACAATCGTGGTCAAAAATATTGGAACAACTTCGAGCTTTTTCAGGATAACTCTGCACCACAAGCGAAAATTGAAAGGGGATATTTTTACTTGTCAAGACAGCGATTTATCGAGCGATTCATCTATATGAGCCTTGAGCCTGGGGCTCTTGGGTGAATGGGTAAAAACCACCCAGCTCCCTTCTTGGCTTTTTTTATAGCCCTTTTGGGTAGCTACAGGGGGGAATCACAAAAATTGCCCTTCTACGATTTCATTACTGAAAAATGGCATGACAAATGGAAAGTCAAACTTTGAAAACTGCTCAGTTATATTTTTGTCCAAGATTGTGGTTAAACACTGAAGTTTGAAAACAAATAGAAAAATAAAACTAAGAGTTATGCACTGATTATAACAAAGAAAATTGCAAAACTAACAAACATCAGAACCGAAAATAATTGTTTTCGAAAGCGTTATTTTACAAAGATAAGAAAAAGATTAATTAAACATCAAAAACACTAGGTTATATCAAGACTATAATTTTACGATATCATCACAAAATCATCATGCATGAAAAAAATCTTTTCATTAGCAATCTTTGAGAAACACGAGAAAAAAAGAAAGGCTCTGAAAGGTTTTGTCATAGCAAAGAAAATAATTTTTCTGTGCGGAAAAGCTTCTTTTTTTAACACAAAAATTGTCAATTGGGAAAAAATATTTTAATCTCTATTGGAAAAAGGCCGTTTACCGGCCTCTATTTACTCTTAGCTAACACCCTGATTTAAGGAAGCATTGTAAGCCATTCCTATTCTCCCACAATTTATCATAGCATAGCAGAGACTTTTAGCTGGTAACACAATAGGTATATAAATATTAAATTCAACTTTGTGGCAACTGTTAGTTGAATGGTACAGTAGCTCTGCTATAAAGGTGGGCTAAAATATTGGAACAAATACTAGCCATAAGTTTTAGATTTAATAAGATTCTTATTTGGGTGTGAAAAATTATCCTTATTGATATTCTTCACTTAGGAGGAAAAATTTTCAAATAATTTTTTATTTTTTTATTTTCCACTTATTTTATCAATTTTATAATTATTTTATTTTATTAATTTTGATTTTATTGATCTTTTAAGTTCATTCTGTCAATAGAGGAAAACACTGACAAGTTGTTTTTTTTTTAACTTAACTAAAATACAGTAGTTAGTACACCTGCATACTCGCTGAAGTTCAACATTTTTAAAGAATACCATCACTACGATAAGTATTGTGGTATTTCAATCGACTCAATGACCCCCCATATTCATGCCAATGTCTTATTTTTTATAGGCTCCCACTGTTAGCAATGAGTCATGGCCTGGCTGGTTAACTGTAAAACTACAAAAGAAAATTGTTTGAAGTTTTCAGAAAATGTTTCCTTTACAAAATATCTCCTTCCAATACCCTTCTCATAGATATAAGTACTATCGTAAATTATTCGAAAGTTTTGATGACATTATTGTTTTAATAGGTGGGTGTAATGCAAAAAAATCAAAATCGTCTTTTCATTTCCAAAGTCAAATTATCAGAAATTATTATTAGAAATGCCCAATCTACTTAAAAAGTGGTTGAAAAATGTAAGGCAGAATCTATGTTCTATCAAATAAATTGCATTTTCAGGGTTTTATCCTGCTAATTTGGTCACACACCGGTTTTTTGTAGCCTAACCATGCTGGTTCAGTAGACCAATGAATAAATTCAAGAAAAAAAGCTGCTCAATAATCAAGTTTGTTCAAAATTATAAATTTTCATTTTTAGAGAGGATTTTTTAATTCCTTCGAAAGTTTGAGTTTAATGAAATAGATCAAAGATTGAATTTCTCACACCAAATAACGGTGTGTGAAATTGGCAGAATAAAACACTGATTTTGCCTCTTTTTCTCAGAAATCTGAGATTTTAATATCAAAAAAAGCCGCGAAAAGCCAAATTTCCATGCCATCAGACACTAAAAATTAGCTGACTACTGGTTACTGGTGGTATTGAAATTTTTTTTACTATATCATTCCATCTTTATAAACATTCTTGCTAAAGTTTACAATGACCCTGAATTTTACTTTGCAATTTAAAAGTAAAGTGAATTTTAAATGGTGATCCCTACAGTAGTTGTATCAATAGAAACAATACAAATAACGTTTTACCATTTTTCTCTGTTCCTTGTCAAATTATTTGAGACGTAATGTTGGAAATATACCACACAAAAGTTTTCATATTCTTTCTGTATAAATAACCTAAGGCATACTTTTTAAATTTCATTTGGTCAATGATTTTTATTTAATGGACTATATTTTAGCAGAATTTTGGTTAAAAAATGGCTTCCCTTTTCATTTGTGAGAACTCAGCAACCTTGAGTATCAACAGTTGTAAAGAAAAGCCATTGAAATGATTTTTATAAGTCATATTTTTATCTAGTGATGGATGGATTGTCATCTGATTTCAAATCTGCTGTAAATATTGAACCATCGTCATCAATTCAAACTATTCCAACGTGGAAGCAAGTTTTGAAGAACAAAAAATATTGTATTGGAGGAAAGAATGGAGTTGCAATGTAAGAGCTAAATTAGTGTTTGTCTTATTTTGTAGGGCATCTTTTCATAACTTTTTAACGTTAGGGTTGTAGTTAGAAGCCTATTAAAGGGTAGGGTAGGGGTTTCTGACTTCAAAATCTTAGAAATAGGAGATGGTTTAAAAATAAAGCTAAAGTAGGGTAAAGTAGTCTTTACATAAAATGGTGGGGGTCATCGCACTTCATCGTTTCTATTGCACAGTTCTTTCATAGTAACTTTACACTATTTAACTGTAAGAAAATATCGGAACTTGTCATAACATAGGTAATTATTCTGTATGCTGATGGTCTTGTATACATCAAAACATTTATTTGTATTTTTTTTTTTGGAACTTGAGACTAAAGCCCAGTTCACACTATGTTTTATAATTAAAAGTTTTGTTGTAAAATGGTGGTGTGTTCACATTGTGTTTAAACTTATAATATTGCAGTTTTCCCGTTTTAAAAAGATAAAGATATAGCTTTCTACCTCTATGGGACTTCTATGGAATCTCACAGGATATTGACAAACTAATATGCATAGTTTTTCTTTTACTCTCCGATAATGTTTTTTCCCTTTTGATATTGTTTTATATTTCTGAAACTGAGAGAGCGTTCCTTAAAAATTAATTTAGTATATGTATTGAAAATATCACTGAAAAGAAATATCATGTATCATGTTATAGCCAAGTGAGTTGAGAATTCATAAAAAAATTTCGGTGCCTTTGAAGTTTAAAACGTAAGATCAAATTTTTTTAATGTCTTGTTTTGCTTTAAAATCATTTTAACATGATATTAATCAAAATTATTTATGTTCACATTCACATTAAGGTTTTAACTTAAAACAAAAACATAAAATGCCAATAAACCATAGTTAAAACTTAGTATGAACCAGGCTTAAAGTCTGCACTAGAAAGATGCGAAATAAAGATTTGAAAATAGGTGTTTTTGAATAAATAGGGGCGTAGGGTTGAAACACGCCTCTAATAAAGGAGTTAACAAAGGCAAGAATTGTGATGGAAGAAGGAGAATTGTTTGTGGGAAAGTAATAAATATTAAGACATGTACTACAACAAATAAATTGAAGATAAGTTACTGTAATTTCTTGAATGAACTGAAAATTAGAAAAAAATTTATAACCACAATGACTGAGATGTAAGTAACAAGCATGTGTTTTTGTTTGACAGCTTTCTTGATTACACTCTGGGACCTATAACCTGAGGTACAAATTTCTAAATAAATAAAAAATTTTCAATAAGCCTGTCTTTTCTATAAACATTCTATTTGTCAATTCTTGTTTAATTTTTTGAATTCCGGAATTTTGAAGGTATGCTTATATTGTATGTCATACAGCATATTATATATTTTTTATTTCTGTCAATATTTAAAAATATCAATATGAAAATATGGCTGTGTTATTGCTTTGATATGACTTACCTGAGTCTTACCAAAAGGACACATATTTGCCGCAACAGTGCTCACTTTGCTGCTGTTTTGTTAATCTTTTTACCAAAAATCCATATATTCCTATCATTAGTATCATGTATGGATTGTAAAAGTACATAGTCCTTGTTTTGAAAAAATCCTCTTTCTACATCTTTTTTTAACTTTTTTTAGGGTGCAGGCACCATTGCAAGTCCTGCAAATGAAAGAAACAGATCTAGACGATGAAAAGTTTTTGCTCAAGTGGGTTGAATGTCGAAATAAAATCAACTATGCAAAATTTATACCTGGTAAATATAAAACATTTCTTTAAAAGTTTTCATTCCTCCTATTTATATTTTTCTTCTCTCCTTCTCATTTTTGTATCTTTCTGATGTAAAAACCTCTTAATTTGCTGAATGTTCCCTGTTATTTGTCTTCAAAGAGACCTCAGTATACACTACAAGAACTTATTATGTTTGTAACATATATCTTATTTATGTACATTTTGAGAATGTTTTATTATAGGAGAGCAAATTGTGAATCATATTGAAAATATTTATTGCATCACAACAAAAGTTGGCTTGCTGAAAACGTTACAGGATTATGAGAAGTCCATAAAAAGGTCTGGCATTAGAAGGTATGATCATTTTACTTCATGCGTGGGCATAAGAAAATTATTTCAGGCATGGCCATAAGAAAATTATTAGCCCAGTTGTTATGACTCACCTCCGTGAAGTTTTAGATGTGCGGTCTTAAATACTTTTCTAAATTCCCTTGTATCATGACAAGTTTTTCATGGCTTCAAGAGAGTGTGAGCAGCACCCCTGAATGAACTGAGGAGAGTGTAAGCAGCACCCCTGAATGAAGTGAGGCATGTGTAGAGATTGTGATTGCACACCTCTCTTAGCCAGACCTGGCTTTATGAAAAGACTTTTTGGAGGAAGTCTTATAGGCAATCATATAAGATCTTTTGCAAAGATTCAGAAATGCTGGTTGTCAGAAACATGCTGCGAGCAATAAACCCAAATTTTCTACTTTACCATCATGCATTTTTATTGTAGAAATGAAAGTTTGTGGCTTTAGTATCAACATCAAACACCCAGCAATAAGCAAGAGAATCCCCATCCAACTCCTATTTTTTCATAGCACATAAAAATTATCATGTTCTCAAAAAAACATTGAGTGAAAAATGTCTTTCTTGTATATGCATAAATCATTCTATTTTTAGGTGTGATTTCAAGCTGTCAGATTTTTTTATTGAAACATATTGCTTAAAAAATAGTCAAGAAAAGAAGAAATTTCTCGATGCATATAAAGGTGAATATTTTGTTTGAAGTTCTAAGACGATTTTAAAAAAAGTTTGTTTCTAAACAGCTAGCACCAAAAATATAGGGCTTGTTTTTTACCAGAAATCAAACCATATTTTGATGTGAACCTATATCAAACAATTGGAATTTTTGTGCCCAAGAAAACATAATTTTTCTGATGTGATTTTTTTTATTGGAAGTGGATCATGTTTATACTTTCAACCCTATCAGGACCAGACCTTTTGCAAACTACTTCACGCCTTCAGTGGTGCAACCACGTAGTTTTTTCTGGTAGCCTGAAAATGGCAAGCTGACTGTATTTTGATGGAAATACCAATATTTTCATAAAAATGCCTCCAATAGCTAAGACTGTATTGACAGTTGTAAATTAAGTATGTACTTTGTTGTCTTCTTAGTTTTAGGTAAATTTAAAAACATTAATTTGAGAAACTGATGCTTATCGCCATTTGTAATTATTACGTTTAGACAATGTATCATCATACATATTTTCTGGTAGCCCAGAGAAACTTTCAGTCGTCCAAAACCACTGTGCTACCACGAAGTTAAACCACTGTCTATTCGACCTACTCTTTATAACTTGCCTTATGGATGGTGCCACGCAATGAAACACCTTGATAGCTTTCCATTATGTCCAAAATGAAAATCAACTAAGTTTTAGCTAATCATGCGTTGCTAGCTCAAAGCCTTGGTATAGAAAGTGTCAAAATAGCCTACATGTAATTAGTAAGACTTAAATTTATCGAAATTCACCAGTTTTAAAGAAAAAAAAAATGAAAGCCTGGGACCATACCAAATATCACCTTTTACTGATGATAACGTAACTTGTCATCACTTTTTTGGTGCCAAATAAAATTTACGAAAAGTCCCAAAGATAAGTCTTACTAAATATTTTGGTTCTACATATGTACTTACAAAACTATTGAGAATTTGTTCTCAGGAAGAGGGAAACATTTATGCTTTCAAATAACAGGTGTTTTGATTATTATGATATTAATAACTATCTACAATATACGGTTATCGTATTTTCTTATTTGTGCTTGCTGTTTTTCTGCTTTACTATCCAAATTCTATGTTATTCCTGCTGGCTATATTTAGGTAGCATATAGTATGGCCTCCCCACCACATTCCCTCCACTGCTCCCCACATAAGAAACTAATATAGTCTCTTATGTGACCTTTGGCTGGCTACATATGTAAGTGAAGGATTAGAGTTCTACTGTAACTTATGTTAATTATTGGTTTATCTAACCTAGCTTCTATATAAAGAAGGTTCTAAAACTAAACACTGAATTTTAGTTTATCAAACCTTGCTCAAGATAATCATAGAGAATTATTCCTATTTGCTATATTCCTATATGCCTATTTATTCTTATTTTCTGACACAAACATGACAGTGGCATTGAATTATTTCTAGAAGGTGAACTCTGGATATGCAAGCCATCAGGTCGTAACCAGGGAAAAGGAATATTCTTATTGAATGACGTTCAACAAATCCTTGATAACAAGCATTCTTCCCCCGGTAAAAGAAGCACTGAATACATTATTCAAAGGTACGTATATCATACTCTTATATTAATTATGGGGATTTTAAGTAGACTTAATGCATATCATTCTAACATTTTACCTCGGAGATGACAAGGTATTTTGTATTGTGAGGATTTTTAGATTTTTTTCACTATTGAATTTACGTTATGAAAGGGTGTAAAAAATTAAGGAAAACAGATATCAGTGTTTAAAGAACTTGTTATTTCAATCATGAAATCAACTTTGTTACAAGAAACTTCTAATAGCCCTTATATTCACTCACAAGGAAGGCTGCTAAACCTAATTATTTTTGGGGTGATGATTTAATTGGTCACTATAAATTTTTTCTATTTTGCATTAGTGTACAGCGGCCTCGATTAGCGGACTGAAACTAGATCTTCTGAAGCTTTTGAAGATTTTGAAATGTCACGTTCTTTAAGCATGAAGGTTGTCTATAAAAGACAAAAATAGTTATTTACAATAAAATAATGTTTTTTAACGTAGACTGCAGTAACTTCGCCAAAAGAAGTATTTTGTTATTAAAAAGGGGTTTGGCGAAGAGAACAGAGGCCGAAATCGTCCAGATGTTTTTTCACTAATGTTATTCTCATGCCAAGCTTTGGGTTACTATTTCAGGTCTTGATGCGATTGGCCTTTGTTCGCTAATTTAGGTTTTGGTTCGCTGATCAAGGTCTTTGTAGTCTCACGGGTAAAATAAGGCGGTGATTTAATGAGATGGCAAAAAATCTTTTTTCGTTTTTCTGTCAGGTACATAATGAACCCTTTACTAATCGATAGCAGAAAATTTGATGTGCGCGCTTACATGTTAATAGCAAGTACTAATCCACAAATAGTGTTTTATCATCCGGGCTATATTCGTTTAGCCTGTGTACCATATTCA
>JANSTP010196217.1:0-11741 GCA_025330745.1 Cladonema radiatum | reverse complement strand
CTTTCTAAACATTTTGAATATACTGTCAAAACTATGACTGAAATTTTTCCCTGTTTGAACCTACATACATAGGCCCCCGATTGTTGATGAAATTTATTAATATGTATTTTGAGCTTTACTGTAAGTCATCTAGAATACCTGTTTGCCATTGCCATTGCAACAGTTTTTCAAGCCTTGATACCCACATTTTGGTTAATTTTTAGAAACTAAACCATTTTTCTACAATTTTTATTAAACCTTTATCAATGTTTTATAAATATTTTGATCCTTTTATAGTGACAATTATTTTTGATTTTTCCTGCCAGATACTAGTAACCCGAAAATTCAATTGGTTAAAGAGTTTTATTGCTATTGCTATTAATACTCGTGATTCAGTTGGTATCCTATATATTTTGAGACATATTTCCACTCTTTGCTTCAATACTCCCTGCTAAGATTCATGACATCATAGGTCATGTAACTTTAAGAAAAATGGAATTTTTCAAGTTCTAAACAAACTTAGGTGATGGAACTTGGTACGCCTCTTGATCAATCAGCAACAAAACTTTTGCACCCACCCTTTGCCTCAATACCCCCTTCTGAGAGCCATGACGTCATAGGTCTTGTGTTATAAGAAGACTTGAATATCACCAGTTCTAAATAGCCTTGTATGACGAAAATTGGTATACCTATCAACCAAACGGTGACAAAAGTATTGCATCTACCCTTTGCCACAATACCCCCTGCTAAGAGCATTGACCTTATAGGTCACAAGATTTGAGGAAAAATTTATTTTTACCACTTCTAAACTTCTAAACATCTTCTCAAAAGGTAAGAATACCTCCCACTGAGTGCTCTGACCACATTTTCTCTGACAGTTGGTTATGTAAAGAGCCTAGGGTCATGAAACTTGGCAAGACTAACGCCATTAGTTTAGGCATACTTTTACAACATTAAGTCAGCATGGTTGGCAATTCCTACGGGAATTTTTGGTGCCATGTTAGCAACTTGTTTTTATGTAATTACTTAATTTTTATTGTATTTGCTTGCGGTAAAAAGTGAAAATAATAAACAATTTTTTCTTTCATCTTTTTAGAAACTTTTTTGGTTTTCACATTTATTCTGGATGCTCAAAGGTACGACGTGGAGGTATCACTAACAAATTCCTCTATAAACTTAAAAAAGTATCGCCAAATAAAGGAACGAAGACTGTCAGAAAGAAGAAATTGGATGGAAATTTTTTCAAATCAGGTTATTTAAACATTATTTTTCATTCTTTTGATTAAAAATGTAATTGATTCCAAGATGACAGGGAATCCAGTGGGTGACTGTATGAAAAGTAATGCCATAGTTAGGAAATTAATTCTCGATTAAAACTGTTTTTCCTACACTTAGCAAAAAATAGATTCTAATTATCAGACAAAAATTACTCAATTTGGGCACTTTTTTACTAGTTTTGAGCAAAAAGTTACTTGTTTTCGAATGTTCAGAAAGTTTTTCTTAATAAAAATTCTATTCAAATAAATAATTACTTAAAGTAAAACTTCTGAACAAGGAAATGTACTTGAAATAAAAATTCTTTTTTTCATGAAATTTATTTATTGCTTGGAAATTTACTCAAAACTAACGATAAGAAGTGGACACAAAACTTTTTGTAGGATCCTAATGCAGAAAAAACAAGAGTGTGTAAAATCAGTAAAATATATTTTCATAAATTTCAAAATCAAGACTATATTTCTGTAAATATAATACTTTAAAAGCAGCATGAAGTTCTAAAAATTGTGAAAAACAACCAAGAAATGAACAGCTGTTCTCCAGCATCTATCTTATCTTTTTTCATACTTGAATGTCATCAATATACCTGCTACAAAAATACATAAAGTTTCGATACACCAAGTTACTAAAATACAGCACAGGCTTCCCTAATGTCTGTTACGAAGAATATGTAAATCGTACAGTGATCTAAGCGACTTGTTATCTTCATAAAACTGGGATTGGGCACCATTTCGAATCCATTAAAAAAATTACAAAATTATACTATGTGCACAGAGGCTAATCTAGAAATTAAGGGCAGGGTCCAAACAGATCCAAAAAAGGCACAAATATGACTAAAAAGGGCACAATTTGCTTCAACAGTTCAATTTTCCTTTACAAAAACAACAAATTATCTTTATTTTTGTAGGGACAGCATCCGGTAATCGAACTCTAAAAAAGGCTAGATTAGTCCCTGGTGCACACATTGCACGCATACATGGCTTTAATGCTTTATGTTTCCTTACCAAATTTCTCAACTTTAACTAAAAAATAAACTTCTTCCTGCCTCTTCATAGATCCCCTCCATAATTATGCAGTGTATTTTTCTAGGCTAAATGTTTTTGTTCTTCTTCACTTTTCCTTATCATATCAGTCTCTGAGGACATATCTTCTTTTAATCAACAAGAAGCTATTTTGTGTGAGGATTTTGTGAAACTTTCTTTTGTGAGAAGATTTAACATGGTAACTTTTTCGATATAAATATTTCATTTTGTTCATTTATAAATAGAATATTAAAGCTTTTGTACATATTTTGAAAAAAAAAAAAAAATGCTTTTTTAATAATTATGAAAATTATGCTTTGAAGATTTATCACGCAAATGAAAATCGAAATAATGTGAGATTACTCTTGTAGATTTTAATGAAGATAGATTGTAAAAGCAAACTTCCAAGTATAATGAACCATTCAACAAAAAAAAAACACATTGAATCAAAAATAAGAAATATTTCAATGTTTTTTTTAGAAGAAAAAATTTCTCAGAGTATTTGGTTTTTTCTAGGAAGATATAAAAAATTTTTTCCTTGAAGGATGACCCTAGAAGTCAAGGTAATTTTTAGCAGGAAATGAAATTTTAAGATGAGATTAGCTAGGTTTAAGCCTGTTAGGCAACTGCTTTTGAAACTTCAGGGTGGATGATACCCAAAAATTTATCTCATGATTATCTGCTGTCAAAATCCATCAATCAAAAGGCTTTCCGATGGCAATATAAAAAACAGTCTCATAACCCATGGACTAGAACCAGGCTTTTTTAAGCATGTACACTGAAAAATACATATGGGACAGAGAGAAGAAGAGAAGCAAGAGAGAAGGCATTGATAATAATCTATTTGATGATAATAAATAGAAATTGAACGAATAACTCGCCATAATGAGTAAAGGAAGAAAGTAAAAATATCAACAAATTTAAAATAGCATAAGCTTTTCGATATCAAAATATCATCGTCAAGCTTATGCTATTTTAAATTTGTTGATATTTTTACTTTCTTCCTTAAATAGAAATTGCCACTTTAGTTTAGAGTATTCAGTAAAATATTGTGGAGGGGATATGAAAAATTATCTCCATTGTAATTCTCTCCACAATATACATGCAAATAATCCTGTGCCTACTTCACTGAAGGAGAGGTAATGTAAAACAAAAATTTTGTCAGATTACCCCAAATAAAAAAAATGTTGCAAAGAAAAGTCTTTCTGGGCAACAATAAATTTCTTGTTTCTAGAAACTGATATAGAAAAAGAGCTTAAACAATATAAAAATTAATTTTTACTTTATCACAGTCAGATTTTATGTTTCCAAGGTAGTTAAGCTGAATGGTTTTGATACTTCATGAATTTTCCTAAAATAAGTATGCTTGAGAACTATTTTTTAGTTTGCAAAGCCCCTTTTCAGATTAGGTTGGCCAATTAATTGAGCACTCTTTTTAGGGAAAAATGATCGATGATTGGTGTTTTCAGGAAATCACCATTGGAAATCTTGGATACCATTGGAAATCAATTGTTTGGAAATCTTTGAAAATACATTAACCCTTTGCATGCCAGTCGTTTTTAGAAATGTAGATTTTTTCAAAGGAAAAAGTTACAAGGGACTATGCCCCTTGCCACCCTTGTTCCTGGACTAGTTCAGGAATGGCGCTCCAAGGGATAGACAAAGAGTTTGAAATCTCAAGTGTCCTAATTTCCTGTCAGGTACTGTCAAAATTGACTATACTTAAAGAAATAAGTAGACATTAAGCCATTTAAATTTTTTTCATTTTCAACGTGGTGTAGTGTACCACTGCTACAACGTGGTGTAGTGAACCACCACATTTGGGGTTCAATTCCCTGCATGCTCATGATAAGTTCATCTGAACTTCTGGCGTAAGACGTTAAACTTACATATCGTAAAAAAATAACCCTTTGAACGCAAGCCTTTTTCAGAAATGTGAGTTTTTTTGAAGAAAAAAGTCATAAATAAAACTTGCTCAATCTCAAAAAGAACTAGAGGCTGCTTTGTAGGTGAATTCTCACAAAAGATTTCCTGGTAAAACTTTGAAATTTAAAGAAAACCTCTTGAGCTCACAATTGAACACATAATGAAACTGACAAACTACCAAGATTTCTTTTTGTTAAGCTTATATGTTCAAGTAAATTGCTATTAATTTTTTTAACTATACTGTATAATGAAAAACATGAATATTTGGTTGTATCATCAGAGCTTACTGATGTTAAACATTCAATAAAAGTAACATCAATTGAAGCCTTGATATAATAATATATAAAACAATAATAATATAATAAATCAATGAAATCAATGAAATCATGAATCATGTTGACTTTTATTTAGCCCAAAAAACTTTTTTGCAGCAATCAACATTAAAAAATTTGAGATGTTTCTGCGCTTCAGCAGGCTTCAAAGGTCTGAAGTGTTGTGGCCATCTTATTTTGCACAATCAAAGAAATAACATGTGCAATATAACAAAATATTTACAAAACTAAGTCACCAAATTCTTTCTTCCAAAATTTAATAAACACCAATTTTCAGGGCTACTTCTCATTAAGACCTACTTCCTTTTGATTCAATAATTTTGCTGATGAAAAATTAGCATCACAGATGTTAAAAAACAAATTAAATAAATCTTAACCATTAGATTATTAAATTTTATTAAATTATGAAATAAAATTTTGCCAGAGAGTAGGTGTGACAGATAAAATAATTAACAAATTAAGTCACCATGTTTTACTTACCCTTAGACTTTCAACCAGTGGAACATTATTAAGTTCTATATCACTTTATAAGACCTGCTTCCTTGTAACTCTGTTCAAAATTTAGAGCGTCAGAATAAGTCTGGAACGGTTTGCATTTTATTGTCTCAATTTTTTCAGTTCATCATCAAGATTATCTAATAAATTACCAATTTGAGATGAGTTTAAGATTTGCTGTCTTTGTATATCTTGGAAAAAATGATGAGCTTGCTTGTAGCTAGCTAGCTACCTAGCTTTTTCTTTCTAGCAATTTAAACAATCTAAACAAAGCATTCTAATCCAATCTTGAATCTTTAGCCAGCTAAGAGGCTATAAATTCTTTCAACATTCCAAATTGGCTCTTTACATTTTTGCAAAAAACCTGAAGACTCTCTATCCAGGAATCTGATACAGCTTCATTTCATTTGAAAACAACCATAAATGTATTCTCAAATCTTTCTAGCAAGCTATGAGGCTAAATTTTTACAACATTCTGCATCCCAACTTTGGCTTTATTGATTTTTGCAAACCTCTGCTGCATAGCCTCTTTTACCTGACAAAACAGATAAATAAATTAAAAAATCTTCAAATATCTTTTTTTATTTATTTGACCATCTTCCAAAGCTGAAAGAGTAATGTAAAAAAAAATAGAAAACTCTGTAATTCATTTCAGAACTCTCCTAAAAGTTCCATCCACTCCACTACTCCTTTCTACCGCAAGATGGCTGATGCAATTTTGCGTTTGGATTTTCCAAACTTGGGGTGTATGGACGTTCAAATACTAAAAAAGACTGAATATTTTACAGGGTTGCAAACCTTAGAATTAGCATTTCATGACATTGGCTGCAAACTAGAGTGAGAACTAGTGTGAGAAAAACTAGAGCGTCCCAGAGATTGGTTTTGGTCTTATTGAAAAGAACATTCAAGCCCCTTAAAATTGGGTCTAAAATGGGCGCTAAGGTGCTTGCTATCTCTGACAAAGGACTATGCCCCTTGCTGCCCTCATTCCCTGACTAGTTGGGGAAATAGCACTATAAGGATTAATATGCAGTTGTTTTCAAAATCCATTTTACAATTCTATGGAAGTTTTTGTATCAAGAGAATTGCAATAAAGAAATGCATAAATGAATAAAGAACTAAAATAATAGGTAAAATTCAGTAAGAAGGTTTTTCTTTTACACTTTGGTTTTTTATTTCTGTTTTAACCAATCTGAAGTCATTTTTTAAGATTTGAGATTCGAAGATCATTATCAATTTGGGTATCTGACATGGTCAAATAGCAGTGATATTTTTGTTAAAGAAAATGTTATTCGGTATTTGTTTGATTGGATTAAATGTTTTGGTAATTCAGAGAAGTTTATCCATTATATGGGTTTTTGTCGAAGCTTTAACAATGTTAAGGTTGTTAAGGTATTTTATTTTATATATTTATTCAATATTTTTAAACTACTGCCAAATCTACTATTTTCATACAAATAACGCTTTGTTAGGTAGCCATCTGTCCAACAAAGCCAAAGGCTTATTTGTACAGATCCCAAAGAAGTTAAACAATGCTTTAAGTCAGCCAAAGTATTAAAAAATGCTTGTTTTTTAATTAAATATTAATGTTTCAATAGCATATTTCAGTTAAGTAAAAATAATTGTGATTTTCATAGCCTGGCTTTTACTGCTTATTTCTGTCACTTTCTGCTGAAAATAGTTTACACATACGAATTGTGCTTTTTTTAGCCCAAAAAATTCTTCAATCATACTATCTTGTCTGCAAACACCACACAAGGGGTCATGCGATCTTGAAAAAGAAGGGTTTTCCAGTAGTCTCCTTTTATGGTAGCCTGTCATCCTCCATAGCAAAATTTGCTAAAAATACAATTGACAGGGCTGCTAGCGGAAAGTGTTTAGATTGGTATACCAAAAGCAATCTTAGAATATCTTAACTTTATTGTAAGACATTGTCATTTTTTATAAGACTGTTTAGTGAGTTTAAGGCTATTCATATTGGGAAGAAAAGGTTTAGTTTTTTTTACATATTTTTTTATTCAATTTGAATTGTCTGGCATATTGGTTTTTTTTAGGGTTTTTCTGATTTCATAGCAGAAAAACTGGGAAATTCATGTTTATATATCCATGAGTTTGTTGATATCTTGGCTATACTTAATGGTCTCATTGTTTCTGGATATGAAATGAACAAAGTGATTTTACCACTTTGCAAATCATTATCACTTGAAAGATTACTTGGCAAGAAAGAGCTTGTGAAATCTCTTTCTGAAAATTTGCAGGGGTATTTTCAAATGTAAGTATGGTTAATATTTAATATGACATTTATTAGTCACTTTAATTTGACAGCGGTTGCAGAGGCAATCATATTTGGATAAAATTTGGTAAGGTCCATCTGTACATTTTTTGTCTTCTATGTTTTTTCCAATAGAAATCAGTGGACTGTCTGAGCATTGTAGCATTATATCCCTGGCAGTAAGAATATTTAAATACAGTTTTTTTGCTTGATATTTGACATTATATTTATTGTAGAACAGATAGAAAAATAAATTCCTCGGTTATCAACTTTTCTTCCTTAAAGTCAGGTGAATTAGGTTGAGTTGCGATGTTTGAATTGTTGCTAACTTTATTTCCTCTTTGTGTATGTTTTACCACAAATCTGAAAGTTCTTTGTTAGGTCTCTACAGCTTGTAAGATAAATGTGCTTTCATTTGAATGTACAGGGTAGGCAAAAAAAAGGTGACATTCTTTAAACTTTAGCCAAACTCTTGATTTTGAGGTTTTTTCAAAACTTTTTTCACTAAAAGATAACCAAGTTGTTTCTAATCAACTTTGAAAACAAAACAAAAATGTTAAAAATAAGATGTAAAACTTTTGAAAATCTGCATCAAAGAAAAACAAATGGAATTTCAAAATGTAAAAAACAGAGGTGAAAAATGTTACAATCTTTGCTCAATACACATTCTTTTGACTTGTTTTACCCGATTGCATCTTAATTCACTCTATATTTTTGGACAGGAATACAAAAGACACAACTAAGAAATGCTCTCTATATCCACGCTTCCAAAATACACAATAAAAAAGACTGAAATTGCATCAAAAGGACTTGTCTCTTCGAATTTCATTTTTGAGTATATTCTGGAAAAAAAAATTAGCTGCCATTTGAAAAAACAAATCTAATTTCCTCTCAAATTATTTCAGGTTGAGAAAGTTATTCCGAACAAACTATGTACCAATCAAAGAAAACCTCACACACTTGTTTTTGGTGAAAAAGCTAAAGAAAATATAAAAGATTGAGTTGTTAATGCAACTTGAAAAAATGTCACCTTTTTTTCTGCCCACCCTGTAGTTATCATTATCTTGCTTTTGATAATTTTAATCTTTGAAAACCATGAAAAGAACCATGAAAGGTTGGATTTCAACGAAGTCATTCCACAGAACAGGCTTGTCTGCAACTTGTCAGAGAAGTTAAGAAGTCTTTTGAATATATGCTAGGAGTCTTTATTGATTTATCTAAAGCATTCAATACAGTTGACCATAAAATACTACTCGAAAAATTACAGTTATACAGTGTAAAAGGATCTTTTCACTCTCTTATCAAAAACTATCTAGAAAATAGAAAGCAATATATATATTATGCTAAAGAATTTTTACCTAAAGAGTGCAGAGTGCCGCAAAGATCTGTCTTGGATCCATTACCCTTTATGATATACGTTAATGATCTTTTTAAGACATCACAAATTCTTAAGGAAGTAATGTTTGCTGATGACATGAATCTTTTTCTTGCTGATAAAAATCTAACAAAGCTCTTTGAATCTATAAACAAAGAATTGAATAACATTGCAACCTGGTTGAAAGTGAACTAACTTTCATTCTGTTAAAACGCAAAATGGTCGCTTTTTCGTTCATCTTCAAAAAAACAATTTTTACCCGATAATCTGCCAGTTTTAAAAATTGACAATATATTGGAAAGAAAAAAGGTAAGAAAGTTTTCAGGTATCCTTATTGACGAAAATTTAAGTTGAAGAGATCAAATTAATTATGTAACAAATAAAGTGTCGAAGAATATAGGTATACTCTATCAAGCTAAGATTATGTTAGCAAAAGGAATATAAAACAACTTTATTTTGCGTTTATCCAAGCTATTTTAGCTATGGCATTGCTGCTTGGGGAAGTATTTGTAAAAGTAATTTGGAAATATTTTGACAACAAAAACACCCAATAAGAAATATAAACTTCCAAAATAAAGTGTCACCACCTGATCCTCTTTTCCTAGACATAAAAGCTCTAAATATATGTAAACTTAATTTTGTGCCTCATAAAAGCCTTTATAAAACAATCCCAAAAGCATTTGAAAAACTTGCGACTCCAAAGCCCGCAAGTAAATACACACTTCGAAGTGACAATACTCTGTTTGAACCAAAATGCAAGACTATGTCTAGTCAATTTGATACTGATTATTGTGGTCCTCATCTCTTGAATAATCTCATAATCCATGGTAAAGACATTTCTGAATTTGATTATTTTCCTCTATTCAAAGTTCAGCTAAAGGAGTATTTACTAACTCTTTGAAATCTCTTTGAAATAACAAAATTTATTGAAAATATCTCAGATTCTTCAAAGTACCCTTTTTATATATAAAAGAACGATATAAATACCAGTCTTTCTAAATTTTTCGGAAAGCAATGTTTTTGGGTCTGGTGACAAGACTATTTTAGGTCCTCTTCTGGCTCCCTGTTTCTTAGACTGTAATAACTAATTACTTAAATTATAAACCAAAGTATAATGATATGTATGATAATCATATTTACTGAAAATGTTTTGTAAATCCATAGGACTAAAATACAAAAAAATAAAAATAAAATAAAGTAAAAAATAAAATTAGCAATAAGATTAATAATCTCACTTAATTAAAGATGTTCGTCAAAAATAATCATAAGTGTAGTATTGTTTAATAAAGTTTCTTTATATCCGAATACTTTTATAAAACTGATGACTTTATAAGCAATATAATGAACAGTGTATCTAGATATTATAATCCTGTTTGGCGTAATACGCATGAAAAATTAAAAGAGCTATTAGAAACTTCAAAAGCAATAAGAGTATTATTATTGGTGAGTCAATAGTTTCTGGCCTCAAGCGTTATCCATCTGTCTGGAATAAACACTTCAAAAATGTCTTTAATTGTGGGATACCAGGGGACCGAGCAAAAAATGTATTATGGCGAGCTTAAAATCTACCAATAAATAAAAACATTGACTTATGCATAATTCTCTGTGGCACCAATAACCTATCCCATCTCGACTCATACACTATTGCTAACACAATTATTGTGATGAGTAAGGTCTTCCCTAAAAATATGTCACACGTTTACATCATGGAGATATTGCCACGTGACAAGAATCGTTGGTCCACAATGCGCAAAGCAGCAAAAGATCTAAACAATGAATTAAGCCAACTTTGTCGTATTCAAGGTTTTACGTTTATCGATCCTGGTTCGAAATGGGTTTTGAAAAACGGTGACATGAACAAAAGTTTCATAGATAGCCTACTTCCGAGATAGCCTACATTTGATTGAGAAAGGAAATTTATATTTGGCAAAAATTATAACATATAAGACACAGTAAAAAAACATGTATTGTAAATAGATCTAGTTTTCCATCCCTTCTTCATCACTCATCAATTTCTTCACCTGTAGTTTCGTCAGTGTATCATAATGTTGTTCCACCATCCTGTTGTGTGCTTTTTGTGTCATTTCACTCACCTTTTGCATCAAATGTTTCCATAGTGACCCCATTTTTGTCTTCTGTCCCACCCATGCCAAAGGCTACAATGTTTGTTATTCCATTTGTCCATATGTCTGTTGAAGTTGATGTTGTACCTTCACTTGTTCGTAAAATTCCATCCCATATGTCTATCTCAAAACCACACATCATTGTTATGAATGTCCCACTTATATCCAAGTTTCTCCATTGTGAATGTAAATGTGCTGCCATTGCTACATGTTTTATCCCACCCATCTATATCAAGTATGATTGTTCCTTTGCCTGTCTCTCATTTCGTTGTTTGTAATATCCCATAATACTCTACCTGTGTTGTTCAGCATTCATTGAAACCGCCATGTTCTGTAGTTAAACATAACATGACCAAATTGCTGTTTTCTACGAAGGCTCTTGCCATGTATATCCCCAGGGTTAATTTTACATTGTCATGCTATAAAAAAATTATTTAACTTATTTATTTTTTATATTTTGCTGCTTTTTTAACTTTAATTTATTTGTGAATATTGCAAGTAATTTTAACTTATTTGCTCCTGCTAATATTTTTCACACTAACAACAATTTTATTTCAAGTAGTTTTGTAGAAATTAATTACAATCTGCATTTTATAAACGTCTCTACTTGCCACTATGAAAATAAGTTTAAACAAGATGATTCAGTCAATGAGGATTCTTATTATTTTTCTTTACTTTCAGAAAGAATTTACTTATGCTTTTTATCAATGAAAAATTTTGAATGGACCATTTATGTTCAATATGTACCTCTCTCAAAATTACAGATCGATCTTTGTGGCTTCACGCTCTTACTTTATGCGTTGAAACTCTTTAAAAAAAGAGGTATTTCTATATTGACTGTTTTATTACTAGTTTCTTTAATTTGAACTAGCTGCATGCAGCGTCGCACGACGCTGAAGCGTCGTATTGGCCTGCTAACGCAGTCCCAGATCGCTGCGCGAT
>JANSTP010196106.1:0-11744 GCA_025330745.1 Cladonema radiatum | reverse complement strand
TATTAACATCATAAGAGCTTTTAATCCATGGTCTTTTTGGTGTTCGGTCTGAAACTAAAATTTTTATACATTAGATTTGATTTGTATTTGGACCTTATTATCTATTCACTAATACAATGGTGTAGCAATAAAATCAAGGACGAGTTGAAGTCCCTCAAGATCAGAATCACAAAAGGGGCAAAAGTTTGTTTGCTTCTTCAATTCAAATTTCTTTCGCCTCAACAACACTAAATTCATTTACTTTTTGATAAAAGAGCATTTATAAACTGTGTTTGGTCTGCAACAGAATTTATGTCTGAAATAGCTATCTGGTGTGTCTCAAGCAGATATGAACAGATAGTGGTTCCAAATTATTTACTTCAGATAGCCTACCAAAGAAGGTATGCCTACTTTTTAGAAAATGACTTTTTGGGCTTCTCAAACCCTAGAATAGATAGAGCTGACCAAAAACTGATGCCTCCTGTGGGTCTCGAGCCTGCAGATATTTAACCATTAGCCTAGTGTCTTGAACATTCAGCAGCAGCACGCATCATTTTATGATAAACTTTTCTTTCATATACTATATACACCAAATTGCTGTTGTTTCAACTTTTTTAAAATGTGATTGAATGGTCCCTGAATTTTATTTAATTTTTTCTTCAAAATATTTTTTTAAATTGTTCCTGGTTCAAATCTCAACAAGGTGGATACAAAACATCTTATTAAAAAGCATTTTTGTTTAGCTTCAACAAAGCTTGTGTGCAGCTTCAAAAGTTGCTGTTTCAAAACCAAATAGCAGGTGTCACTCGAACAACAATTCTTCCTGAGCTCAAGCCATTGGTTTTATGACCATTTTCATGTCTCCGTTCGGCTTTATAAAGCAAAGAAAAAATGTCAGGCGAAATTCTACTGTTTCGTAACATTGAAAATTTATAGATGCCTCCCACAGGCTATTTTAACACATTAAGTGCAAATATGTATGTAAACAACACATCCAGATTCTGATATTTCTTGCATTGTGAAAAACTAGCGTGCAATTTTCAGGAAGTGTTGAGCTCACAAATGCAGACAAAACTTGACGGTGGTGATGCACTTGTGGCCCTACAACTTTTGACCCTCAGCCGTACCCCAAGACTCTCTACTGACAGTGATCATGTCATAGATAAAATGATTTCACATTTCATTTATAGTAGCTTATCTACAGTACCTAGCAAAATGAAAATAGCCAGGACTAATGCTCTTGGAGCCTGGCAACATTTGACAATCATCACCATCAAGACTTTCACTTTTTCTTTTATAACACCATGTATGCATTATTTTGGGCCACAAAATTTGGCAGAATGATGCTCTTAGAGCACTGCAACCTTTGGATCTCATCCCTACCCAGAAATACCCTGATGACAGTGATGAGGTCATTGACGACAGATATGTATATTTTCTTTCATAGTAGTTTATCTAATATAATAACACCCTGGTCCATGAAACTTGACAGGACTGATGCTGTTGGAGTCCTGCAACTATTGACACTCACACATACCTTTAGATCCCTCTCAGAAAAATATAATCATGTGGACTTGGTATTACTTATGCATTCAGTATACTGCAAATTTTGAAACTGACTCGTATGCCAAAACCCTCTGCTGACAGTGATGACATCAAAAATGACATGAAATCACGTTTTCCTTTATATTTGCTTATCTGAAATACTTATGACCATGAGACTTAGAAGACTGATGCCATTGGAGTCCTGTACCTTTTGATTCTCATCCATACCTTCAAACCCCCCCTCCCTACTGGAAATGATGACATCATAGATCACTTGATTTCATGTTTTCCTCTGCTAAGGCTTATCTTCAATATCTAAGACCATGAAACTTGGCATATCTAATGCCACTGGCTTAACCATATTTTTAGTGCATAATGTCAGTGTGTTTTGCAATTCCTACGGGAATTTTTGGCCAATGTGGGCTCTTGTTTATTTTGAATAATGCTTTATATCTTTCTTAATAACACTTCGGTAGCACTACCTACCTCACTCCCCCTGTTTAATGATTCTTTTGCTGCTTTTAACGCAATTGGTCCTTGTGATAACATTTCACTTGCAAGCTTTAAACTTCGTTGATATGCTGCATCTCCATTTTTGTTTTGCTCAACTGAATAACTCACTAATCCAACATCAGCTGCTGATTCACTGTTCAATACTCGACCAGTAAATATAAGCTCCTTTGCTTTCGAGATACCTAAAAGTCTTGGCAGACGAACTGTTCCACCTGAAAACAATATCAGCAGACATTAATTTCCTAGCATCCCATATCAGATACTTGGATATTGCAAAACTAATAAGGTGTTGTATTTTGATAAAAATCTCAAATTTCTTATAATCATAAAATTCTTAAAAATTTCTGAATAGTAGCTTAAGGAATAGTATTATTAGAAACACATATTTAATGCATCACATATTATTCCTCCAATTTTTCACTAAAGACGGGGGTCTAATTAAGAAATTTTGGAGCATCAGCATGTTTCGAATATCGGAGTACAAATTATGCGACCCAAGGTTGGGAAGCGAAGAAAATTTTGGGTTTAAGACTCTCTACAGTGGCTATTTCAGCAATTTTACAGAGGTATTTGAGTTGTCAAGTTTATATTTAAATTATTAATCTATGTGGTAGGTTGGTCGCTCTTTTGCAATAAGTAGGAAGTGGTATATACCTTACGAAGTTTTCGTTGTAGCCCGGCTGGTCACCATGGATTTGGTTTAATTTTTGGTTTATTGAAATTTTTAGTAAACATGAATATTCATGGCTTTTATTGATGTTCAAAGCAGTAAAATTTGTATATATATATTTAGATTTTTCGCAATAAGAAAAGAATAAACATATTTTTAATTGGAATTTTCACTTTTATAGCCTTTATTTGTTTAACATTCTGGGCTACAGATGCACATTTTAGTCCAGACAAAGTTTGTGTCACCCAAAACCACCGACCTGCCAAAAGGATACACCACTAAGTATTTATTTAATGCAAAAGGAAATAAATAAAAAAAAAACATTTATTAAATTCTTTATCATTGTTATCATTTATTGCACAAAAGAAACTGAAGGAAGATTACATTTATTTAAAAGAATACAAGATTAATATTACATCAATAATGGTTTTGGAAATTATTTTGAATTCACAATTAGTATCTGTTTCAGTCTAATTTATGGCATTTCAAATGATGATAAGTACAGTGAAACCTGTACAAAAAAAACCACTCTGAGGACCATCTTCTCACCGACATGAGGTATTCTTATACAAGTTGAAAATAATTTAGGATGCTATTTTGGGACCAAAAACACTGTGACAACAAAAAGTACTCTTTTTATAGAGGTAGTCGTTTTAGCAGGTTTCAATGCAGCTTGTTTTCTCTACTTCATTTAAAGGTGCTTGATGACTTTCAGCTCTCTGCAAGCTCCCTGTCATATTTTCTCTTTACTATACATAGTTCGTGTTAACTTTTGTTTTCATTTGTTTTCAAACCAAATAAATAATAGTCCTCATTCCTGAATGGCATGAATGAGAAAGGGAAGGGCATGCTTTAGCTGATGTGACAAAAAAAGCATACTATGGATGGCATGCACAAAAAAAGGGCTTGGCATTCTCTGGATGACATGAGAAGTAAAGCATATTTGTTTACTGTTCAGAATAGAAAACTAGAATGGAGTCTGACTTGGCTTGAATTCTCCCTTTTTGCTCGTGCTTTTGTGCTATCAAAGAGGTATTCATTTTTTAAAAATTCCCATTTAGGAGCAAAATACTTAATCACAGTCTGCATAGATACAAATAATTACAACACAACTTATAGTAATTAACTCAAACATACTTACAGGACCAAAACCTTGTATACTTCAAAACTCATCTCAAATATATCATACTAACATAGATTCATAATCAGAGAAAACTGTGGAAATAAACTTTAAACAGAAAGCAAATGAATGGATGAAAATATTTCAATCTCACTATTATAGTTTAGCTAATATTATCTTACCGGCCCCAGGGATGATTGCAAGCTTAGTTTCTGGTAATCCAAGTTTTGCGGTGGTTGAAGCAATTCTAAAATCACAAGCTAGAGCCATTTCTAAACCGCCACCTAAAGCTGCACCCTCGATAGCACAGATTGTTGGCACAGGTACCTCACTTAATCGATGGAATAACATCCTTGCTTTTTTTACGAATAATGGCACATCAGATTCTTTCATTTTTCTCCTTTCTTTAAGATCCGCACCTGAAAAATTTGTTATAGAAAAAAGCTCATAACATCAAACAATATCAAACCATTCATATAAAAAGCGTTTATTATTTAGATAGAACGAAAATACCATTTGTCATATCATCCTTTCCATTTTGACTTTACAATTAATGTCAGAAAATCACTTTCTTGCTTCACTATACATACTTTCGTAATTAGATATCATATATAAAAATCATCCAAGTACAATTTTATATAAACAATAAACAAAGCAAAAAAAGTATAATATTGGTGTAGCAGAATCCACATTTTCAACAAAAGTGAAAAAAAAAAAAAAAAATTAAAAACTATTTTATTGTTCATTTAAGAGGCTTAGCTTTTAATATTTGGTGGCCATTGTTTTCAAAGCGAAATGAAATTAGAAAAAGGGAATAAATTCTGTCTATTATTTCTACAAATGTATAATTATTCTTGTAACAGTTTACTAGTTTTTGTATGTTTCTCACAAGGAGCTTTGAGTCATAATGAATAATTTGAATGCAAAGAAATGCTCTGAATACTTCATTCACTAAATACAGACGATGCTGTTGTTTTTAGTGAAAAGGCTCAAAATGACTAAGCAGTGAAGCAGGCACATTAGAAATGAGAGCTGTTTAAAAAACTGCTCACGGTATAATATACAACACTTAGGGGCTGATTATATGAGGCGAGCTGTCTTGCTAAACAGGCCAACTGGTTAAACGGGCCAGCTCCCACTCCCTAATAAAGTCAACAAATTTAATTGCAATGATTACATGGAATGGAGCCGGGCTGGCCCCGTTTGAGCAAGGCAGGCTGGCTACGCAAACAGGCCAGCTTGGCACATACTTTCATCATATAATTGCGATTTTCACCGGGCTGTCCCGTTAACCGGGCTGTTTAAAAACATTTTGACAGGTGCGCATGCTCTTTATATGGAAGTGGTTTCAATATGGCTGGCAATAGCAAAAGCCATAATGCTGGTATATTATATTATACTATACTATATCATGAAGTATATTAAGTTTTATTGAATAGAACAACCACTTTTTCGCATAATATAGCATGATCTTCTTGTAAATCATCTTATAAAGTAAGTAGCAGAAAGTCAAGCTGTTTATTTGAAGTGTTAACATCATGAATTTAGTAACTAGTGTATAGGTTTGCGACAATTTCTACATTCTCTTTATCAAGATGCCATTCTGATCATTTCAAATTGATAATTACCAAGATACGTAATTATTTATTTTTACATATAAAATCGAGAGAAAAATTTCATCTTGGCAGTCGGGCCAGCCCACTGAGCCAGCCCTGTTTCATATAATCAGTTCCTTAGATGATATATGATAAAGATAACTACAAGATTGAAACCTGCACAAAATACACCAGGCACAATACTCCTCAAGATTACCGCACGCAATTGCTGATCACTTGATATAGAATCCATAGCATTCTCAAACTAAATGGAAACGAGTCTTCATAAGTAAAAAATAAACAAAAGATAATCTTATACGTGAATGATCATACCTACCAATCTCATGAGGTTAATACTTAAAGAATTCTTTGCTTCAGGTCTGTTTATTGACATAACTGCGATACCTAAATAAAAATTCAAGACACAAAAAATAATACTTAATCAACATTTGGATTCAACATGAATAGACATTCTCAGATGTGCTTTTTTTGTTTTGTTTTTTTTAAAAAAAAATTAACAGCTTTGTAACAAAAATTAACACATATACTGTGTTCATATGTAACAAATCGCAATTTTAACTTTACTACAAAAGCATTGGTGTAAAATTATTAAAAAATATCGGCCAATAAGATAATGCCATGAAAAAATGGAAAACAGAAAAGAGAAAACCTTTCGTCAAAAAAAGTTGATTCCAACCTACCATTTTGTTCACCATCTAAGTAATCCAATTGTAATTCATCATCTAAATTGGTTGATTGTAAACAAGCTGATCTTGAAATACCGCGCACATTGTGCAAATAAATAAAACCTTCTAATTTGAAAGCTCGTCTAAGCATATTAACAAATGGTTTCCATAAGAATATTATTACTAGATAAAGTCTTAAAATATTCAAATAAAAATTACAGAAGTGTTAGGATAAAATAAAAAACTTTTCATATTATTAATAAAAATTAAAAAATCCTACTCGATTTTCAGAAAAACCTAAAGAATTTTGCAATTAATCAGGGTGTTAGCTAGAATTTTCAGAAACATTTGCAATTATCTGCATTAAAAATTCTACTAACCATAGTTTGACACAGAAGAAGATTTTGAAGTGATCTACTCAGATCATAATAGTCAGATTGGGTATTATTAATTCAAACTCAAGGCATGAAAAAAGAGTAATAGGTAGAATGTGCATTCCAATTTTTAAAAAAATCAACTTGTTTTCTATAGTAATGCTATAATATCTTTCTACATCTGGCAATATATTTGAGAAGACAAGAAACTAACAACTTAAGCAGCAGAATCTTGCTTTTCCGTATTCTTTATAACCAAGGTGTCTAGTCTGCCTTAGAGCTAGACTTACCAGACAATTTCAAGTCAGTACACTAAGAGTGATAAGCTGGGTAAACGCATCTTTCAAGTCGTAGCAGCTAGCTACACTAAGTAGAGTCCAGGAGTCAATTGATACAAAAAGACAAAAACAGTGGAAACAATAATCAAATATAAATATAAGAATGTTTCGAGTAATAGTTGTTTGCTCTTGTACATGAGTTTCAGTGATCTTTTCTAGGATATTATGTTGTTTGGCAAAAAATGCGATTCTCCAGGAGCTATTTGCTTCAAATTTTAAACTTTTTTTTCTTTCCAAACAAAAATTAACAGTGCTTTATCCAATGGGGAAATTTCTTCCTGGTTTGGGAAAAAGCCATTATACAGAATCTGAGAAGGCCAGCTAAGACACTGTTAATTGAGAATTTAATATTTGCTAACAATATATTAAGCAAATTGGCTATATTGGCAAGATAACAAGTGGCACAAGCAATTATAAGCGGTCTTTATCTGGAAATTTTTAGTTACAGAGGCAAGCCAGGAAGCGTGATCTTCACTTGTGAAGCATACATATAAAACTTGGTTTATTTCGTAACCAACACTGATGATTCATTTTTCAAATACATAACTAGAGCTGCTATGCAGGTCAACTCTCACGAAAGATCTCTTGTCAAAGCTTTCAAATCTAAAGAAAACCTCTTCATGTCATTATTGAGCTAATATTGAACACATAATAAAACTGACAACCTTAAATCTTTTAGGTTCAAATAAAAACTACACTGTATAATGAAAAACATGAATATTTGGTTGTGTCACCAGAGCTTAATGATGTAAACCATTCAATAAAAGTAAGATCATTTGAAACCTGAATGATATCATGAAACATGTCACATTTTTTTAGACCAAGCATCATTATCTAGTCAAAGTCACACCCCTGATTCAGTGGCCCAATGAGGCTCTGGACAGTAGGTGGCCCGGCATATATTTGGGCCCAATTTTGGCCGTTCGGTAATCTTTTTTGAAAAAATGTCCAGCCCAGTCGAAAATTGGAAATTTCAGGCAGCCCGGCAAAAATTAACGTAAAAGTTACCCAGGCCCACCAAAAAAATATTCCCAATTTGACGTGGCCAGGCTATTCTAAAAGTAAATTCTGAAAATTTCCCAGGTTTCGACAGCCTGGTCAACGTTCTTAAAGAGTTGCCAGCCCAGTGGTTTTGGGCATCTCGCCCGGCCACTGAGACAGGAGTGTTTTTATCAATTGATTTCAACAATGCTCTGAAGGAGGTCTGAAGTGTTGTGACCACCTTATTTTGCACAATCAATAAAATAACATGTGCAATGGATGAAATGTTTACAAAACCAAGCCATCAAATACTTTTTTTCCTCCTAAATTTAACAAACGTACCACTTTTCAGGGCTACGACACATTAAGACCTGCTTTCTATTTGATTGTCGATGAAAAATTAGGGGCACAGATCTTTACATTAAAAAATTTGAGATCTTTCTATGCTTCAACAGGCTTCAAAGGTCTGAAGTGTTTCAGCAACCTTGTTTCGCACAATCAATGAAATAACATGTGCAAAAGATAAAACATGTACAAAATATAGTCACCGAATACTTTTTTTCTTCCAAAATTTAACAAACGTAGCACTTTTTCAGGGCTACATCGCATTAAGACCTGTTTCCTTTTTGTTGGATAATTTTGACGTTGAAAAATTAGCGCAACAAACTTAAAAAACAAATCAAATAAATCTCAAACATTAGATTACTAGGTTTCATTAAATTATCAAATTAAATTTTGCCAGAAAGTATCTGCGACAGATAAAATAATTACCAAATTAGGACGCAGCACATTAGTTATCACTCAACATTTAACGAATGAAACAAAATTGAGTTCTACAACATTTTAAAAGACAACTCTTTTAAATTCATTCAAAAAATTGGAGCGACAGGATAAATCTGGAATGGTTTGCCAGTTTCCAATCTCTATTGCCTTTTATCAGCTCATCATGAAAATCATCTAATAAATAACCAGGTTGAAATGAGTTTAAGATTTGTTGTTGCTGTAAATCATGAAAAAAATGAGGATGTTGCTAGTATAGCTAGGTACCTACCTAACTTTTTCAAGCAAAAGCTGAAGAATCTGTCTATAGCTAAACTTGTCGAAGATAGGAATTTTATAAAGCTTCATTTGATTAGAAACAAACTAGGTAAATAAACCAAAATTATCCAATCTTGAATCTTTTTAGTTAACTAAGAAAATTCTTTCAACATTCCAACTTGCCTAGCTAACTACCAACAGTTTTACAACTTTGCAAAACTCCTGCTTCAGCACAAACCTCTTTTACCTGATAAAACAGATAACAAAACTAATAAATCTTTAAATACATAAGTTAGTCACATGACAATCTTTAAAAGCTAATAGAGTAAAATAAAAATTGCTAAAAACTCCATAATTCATCTCAGAACTCTGCTGAAAGTTCCTTCCACTCCAAGGTTCACTTCCACTAAAAAGGCGAGATTTAACACTTTCCTTTACAAAACCATTATCGGGTTTTGGATTTTCCAAAACTGGGAATACGTAACGGAAAAAAAACTGACAAAACTTTTAATGGAATCCGAACTTATAATATTGTACAAGGAAAAAAAAAAGAATTTTTGACGACGGCGAAAAGAAACTCTCACTTTCGTGAGAGAATAAATGTTTGATGGATAAGTGAGAAATCTAGTTTCAAATTGAAGTTCTAGAAACCTTCATTTTTTTTCTTGATAACATTCAGGCAAGAACCGAGATTCTTTTTGATGAGAAAGCCATGTGTTTAATTAGGCAAAACTTATCACTAAAGTACACGTTGAAGTACAAAAAAAAATGAAAACTGAAAGGAAAATGGGGAGGAAATGCATGCAAACTTTCAAGTATGTCTTTCTGAATAGAAAGGAACGGCGTTCTTTCTAATTTTCTAGATATCTAAATTGGAATTCTTTTTTCAAACTACCCAAAAAGGTGCATACTTTCTTTACACAACATCCATGGTTCCCCATTTGCTTCCTTTCATCAATAGTTAAGACAATGAAGCCTCCCTTTTTCCTTTCTGCTGCCTTAACAGTAACCAAAATTTTATGGAATTTCAAACATTAAAATTAGAGATGCAGAAATTCATAATTTATTCACTTATTACAGAATTGATTTAAAAATTGAATGAATGACAATTAAACAACCAGCAGTCTTTGATGTTTAAGATTTAACTGCATCATTATAGCTAATGTAAAAAAGACATAGGACTGTTTTTAGAATACAATAAATTGGCACTCACCACTTAAGTTAGACCCTTAGTCTCATTTTGTGCTCACCCTTAATAACTGGCATTCTATTATTTAATATTTATTTCAGTGTATTGTAACTTGGCAGCAATGTTAAATAAAACATTCATAGATTTATTTCATCTAATTACTGATTATTAACACTGAAAGAATCTAAATCTAATGACATACATTGAAAACTGTATAAAAAGTCAGCATATAGGCAGGTTATCCTCTTGTAAAGGTAATCATTATAGCAGATTTTACAGTACTAACACCTGGTTATAAAACCTTCAAGCCTACTTAATAGAATTCGAAATGGATAATAAGGATAAATATAGCTTCAAGTGCATCTTTCTTGCAGTAATAAAAAATTATGTTACTTATCTGTCTTTCTCCTTGCTTGGGTTAATGATATATAGGGAAATTTACCATAGAAAATCATCTACAGACTTGAATACAATTTCACATTAACCTTCAAAGGTTTTGGTATACAGTAGCATGAAAAATGGTAACACAAAAGAAAAACAACAAGATTATTCTCAAAACTTATTATCTTTTTTACAAACTTCTTCTAGTTTTACAAAAAAAAAGACAGGTTACAAATTCTTTGTTTCTAAAAATAAAACCATTAAATAACATATTAAACTTTGTAGTACTAGATTAGTCAGAGTTCAGGTTAATTCTCATAATATTTTATTGCAAGTCTTGCAAAATTGAGCATAAAAATTGCAATTTTATTCTCTATACAATAGCCCATGAAAAAGAAAGGAAAGAGCATGAGAGCTAGCGAAAAAAAACAAAAAAAACAAGGTTTCCTATAATAGTTAATTCGAAATACTAACAGAAAAGGAGAGTCTGTAAACTAATTAATGATTCCTTAAAAACAACTCAAAGGGTTTTTTCTAGCAGAGTATAAAAGCAATATGGCGCTGTCTCTTTAAAATTGGTTGGGCAAATTGACAAAATCCGTTCATAATGCAATAAGATTATAGTTCTCACTTTAACCAAAAAATCAAGTAGAAGCTATAACTCAAAGGAGATTTATGAAAACAATAAAAGAAAAGTTATAAAAACAAATAACAAATTATATGTTTACTTTGATGCTTTTTCCCATACCATAAATAACAATATTGATAAATACCTCAAAACTCATACAGTAGTTTACTATTTTATTGGATTTATTAGAAGTAAGCATTCTGAAAAAAAGTTGATATAATTTTGTTTTAGAATATTTTCATACCTGTCCGATATTTGTCCATACCATGATTTCCTTTACTTATGTTTGATTCACAAAGCCAAATACAAAATAAAAAAACAGTCCAACATTCAAAGAATCATTGCTGTTTTTGGGGGGTTTTTTCATAAGAAACTGATGTATAAGAAACTCAGAGCTATAGAAACATCAAAAATGAAGAAACTTTTTGAACCAGGAAAATATAGCTAAAATTTGTTAGCAACCTTTTCAGCTGGCAAATTCAAGTCAATGATTTTAACAGTGTTGATAGCGGATAAATTAGGCATATTTACTTCATGTTTATAATCTTTCCCATTTATATTGTTCAGAACAAAACTTTCAGCAACAACCACCAATAAGTATTAACAACTGCTTATTTCCTCTATTCATTCATTTTTTATCATCAAAACTTAAGAAACAATTTAGAACTTTTAGACTTAGTCTTGGTGCTTGTTTCTTGTTGAAAAAC
>JANSTP010195995.1:0-11745 GCA_025330745.1 Cladonema radiatum | reverse complement strand
AAACACTCAATGGCACCACATTGAATTGAATATGTTTCACTGAAACTACTTAAGCCAGCTAAATTAGGTTGATGCAGGTTCAAATAAATAACATCACACTTCACACAAACTGAAAATGACAATACTATATTTTGATATAAGTGTTTAGCTAGCAGAGAACGTGTCACTGTTTTGGAAAACTATCAAAACAGAGAATAGAAATGTTTATAATGCTAGCATATAAGTCCATCTTTAGTTAGTAGCTGTCATAGATTCAAGTTGTATTGCTAAATGATTTGTACCAGCCTACCGATAATAGATTATGACACACATTTTAACTTTTAGAGTTGGGAAACCAGTTTTGGACAGATAAAAGTTAGCTATCTCAAAGTATGGAAGCAGAAACAAGCCAAAGTGGTGATTTAGGCACTCAAGTCGTAGTATATCCATTTTCCGTAATATGCCGGCGCCGTAAAGACGTGTCGGATACGGCTGTATGACATATATGACGGACCTCATGTTGAGGCTCTCTTCCGTATTCTGTCAACAACGAAGCTACAAGTTCATAAATCTGATCTTCTTTTTCCCTCTGAGCACAGAAAACCACCATATTACACTGGCGACGAGGATTTGAAAGTACACACGCATTTATCTCACTGTATTTTTTCCTGAAATCAAGAGGAAACCTTCAAGCATCATGTCTCTACAAATCCCAGCTTTCGAAGCATTTTCATCGAATGGAGAACCTACCTCAGTTTCACAAAGATGGACAAAATAGGTAAAAGCCTTTAATTATTTTATTACTGCATCAAGAATAACATCAGAAAATCGAAAAAAAGCCATGCTTCTACATCTCGAGGGGAGAGAGACACAGGACATTTTTGAAACACTCAATCCAGAGGGAAACAGCTTTGACAATGCATTAGCTGCATTAAATGACCACTTCGCTGTAAAAAAGAATGTGACATTCGAACGATCCAAATTTTTGAATGCCAAACAAGAACACAACGAAAGTACTGAACAGTCTATTACGAGACTGAGAACCCTGTCGTTATATTGTGACTGTAGAGACACCAACGAACAAATTCGCGATAGAGTTGTTGTTGCATGCAAGTCAAACAAATTGCGACAAAAACTATTGGCGGAAACAAATTTAACCTTAGAAAAGACCATTGATATTGCTCGAACCCTGGAAAGTGCTGCGCAGCAATCACGTGAAATTGAAGACAACACAGGAACTCCTGCTGCTGTCACAGATAACAACCATCAGTCTTATGAATCAAATTATATATTGCAACCTCAAGGTAAAAAGTTTGTCAACAATTGTCACTGCAACAGTAAACCTAACCAACAGCAACGTTTGGGAAATGCAACTTCGAATTCCTACCAAAAATCAAACAACAACCCCCTTGATTACCGAACTCCATGTGATCGATGCGGAGGAAATGGACACATGGGACGTCATTGCCGACGAACGAAAGGAAAAACCTGTACTGCCTGTGGCAAATTAGGACACTTTGCCTCAGTCTGCCGCAGCAAACCTCAAAATTCTCAAAATAATTACCGCTCGAATAATACACCAAACCGGTCAGCTCATCGCTCCAACAATTTTACAGCCAACAATCGTGATGAAAATTACACACAAAGTGCCAATACTAATTCCGATCAACAATATCATGCGCTCCAAGCCTCTCAAAACGGTCCGGAATCAAATGTCTCCGAATCTGAAATATATGTTTTTCACATTGACCATGGGAAGCTACCTTTATATCAAGTAACCATTAACAACATCCCTGTCAACATTCTCATTGACTCCGGTTCATCCCTTAATCTACTCGATTCGAAGACATATCGCTTGTTAAAATCACCTCCACTCGTACCATCCAGCATTAAAATATACGGCTACTGCTCGACATCGCCATTACCTGTTCAAGGCTCATTTTAAGCAACCATTTCTGCCGGCAACACACAATCGCAAGCAACATTCTACGTTATTAATGGATCGTCAGGAGCTCTATTAATTAAAACAACCGCAGAAAACCTAAATCTTCTCCGCGTCGGATCGCCCCAATATGCGTTATCTGCCCAGTCAATGCAATCAACAAAAATTATTGTCGACAAGTTTTCTGAAGTATTTCAAGGGACCGGAATTTTGAAAGATTTGAAATTGCAACTCCATATTGACAACAGCGTTAAAACCATACAACAACCAATACGTAGGGTACCGTATCACACCCGCGTGAAAGTCGAAACTGAATTAAGACGTTTGTTAGCACTAGATATTATCGAACCCGTCACTGGTCCAACACAGTGGCTTAATCCTTTCGTTCCTGTTCCAAAAGCAGATAACTCCATTCGTCTCTGTCTTGATATGCGGAGAGCAAACAACGCTATTCTTCGCGAGAGACACATAATCCTGAAAATCGAGGAAATCATACAAGATCTACACGGTGCCAAGTTTTTCTCGAAAATCGATCTTCACGAAGGTTATTACCAGCTAATCCTGCACGAAAATAGCCGCGACATCACAACTTTCGCTACCCACAAAGGTATCTACCGATACAAAAGATTGATTTACGGTGTTAACTCTGCCTTCGAACACTTTCAAAAACAAATCGAGCTAGTTCTCGCCTCTTGTGAGGGCGCCAAAAATATCAGTGATGACATCCTTATTTGGGGTCGTATCCTTGATGAACATAATGATCGAGTAAACCAAGTTCTTCAAACCTTTCAAAATTGTGGTTTGAAACTAAACCTACGAAAGTGCAAATTCGCAGTCTCTCATCGAATGGTATTACAGTCGATTCATCGAAACTTGACGCCATCAAAGCTGTGCCCAAGCCAACTTCAGTTTCGGAACTCCGTTCTTTCCTGGGTATGATAAATTACAGTCATCAATTTATCCATAACTATTACACAATTTCTGCCCCACTGCGACAGTTAACCAGGAAAAACCAACCGTTTATATGGACAGCCGAACAAGACATAGCCTTTCTAACATTGAAGGAAAAATTAGTTCAAGCCCCAGTGATGGCTTTCTACAACCCTCATGCTGAAACACACATTAACGTTGATGCCAGCCCAGTAGGACTAGGTGCTATACTTTCACAACAACAGGCTGATGGGTCGTTCAAACCGATTGCATATGGGTCAAGAGCTCTGACCGACACAGAGTCTCGGTATTCACAAACAGAACGTGAAGCTTTAGGTGTACTATGGTCATGTCAACACTTCCACCACTATGTCTACGATAGACACATTATCATCAACACAGACCATCAGCCACTCACCAAACTCCTTAGCTCAAAAGTCAATGCTCCACCAAGAATCATGCGGTGGATACTGCATTTGCAAGCATATGATTTCACGTTAAAATACATTCCAGGCTAGACCAACGCCGCTGATTTTCTGTCTCGCTATACAGCAAATTTTGTCTTAACCGATGTTACACAGTCCGATGCTGATCGTTACCTATCGATGGTAATTATCCATGCTATACCCAAAGATTTGTCTTTACCTAAAATTGTTGCCGAAACAGCTGCCGATGGCATTCTTCAATAAGTCATTCACAATATTTCTTCCGCAAAATGGCGTAAAGAAGTCAACACCTCAAAATTTTACCCATTACGTTCACAATTGACATTCCACAACAACCTTCTCTTGAAGGACCAACAAATTATTTTGCCACAGTCCCTCCGTAAACGTGCCATCCAGATTGTTCATGCCCACCTTCAAGGCATCAGTAAAACAACAGCTTTACTTCGCGAAAAAGTATGGTGGCTGAACATGGCGAAGGACATTATTGCTGAAATAAACAACTGTCATGCATGTCAAGTAACCACACCCTCGAAATGCAAATGTGAACCATTGCTAATGACTGAACTCCCTCGAAACCCATGGGAGATTCTCGCAATCGACCTGAAAGGGCCGCTGCCTACCGGTGAACATATTCTCGTAGTTATTGACTACTATTCACGTTATCCCGTAACAGCTGTCCTCAACAATATCACCTCATCCAGCGTCTTACATGCACTCGGAAATATATTCTCAGTTTTCGGTTAACCCCATCGGACAACGGAAAGCAATTCACATCAAAAGAATATCGGAACTATCTTCATCAAGACAATATTCGTCCACGTGTGGTTACACCCTATTGGCCGTCAGCCAATGGCGAGGTTGAGCGTTTCAACCATACTCTCACCAAAGCTATCCAGACTGCCCTCTCCGAAAGGACGTAACTGGAAGAAAAGATTACCTGGATTCTTACTCCAATATCGCACTACTCCGCATAGCTCGACCGGAATACCGTCGTCATCAGTTTTATTTCAAAATCACATCAACAATGGAATACCGTCGGTAGCTCCATCAAATTTTTACGACAAAGTAATCCGCCGAAATGATCGAATTGCAAAAGAAAGATCTGCGACCATGCCAACAAAGTGCGAAACAGCAAAACAAAACACTTTGAACAAGGTCAACTCGTATTAGTTAAAAATTTACGCTGGAACAATAAAACAGAGCCATTTTACGAAGTCACTCCGTACAAGATCGTTAAAGTTTATGAACGCTTCGCAAAAGTTCAAGACCTGTGTACCCATAAAACGTTTATTCGCTCAAAGTCGCATTCGAAGAGCTACTCCCAGTCCTCAATTTTGAAGTTCGACAAACCCCTTTTTAACACTCAGTGTAAAACACCTTGTGATGTTCCTGCAACTTATGTACCGTATCTGTTCGAGATTTTCAGTGATGACGATACAAGTTCCGACACTGAAGAAGAAGAAGAATCATTAGAAAGCGATTCAGACACTATTCCTTACGCAGAGTCTGAATATAGTATATCCGTTTTCCGTAATATGCCGGCGCCGTAATGACGTGTCGGATACGGCTGTATGACATATATGACGGACCTCATGTAGAGGCTCTCTTCCGTATTCTGTCAACAACGAAGCTACAAGTTCATAAATCTGATCTTCTTATATTTTTCCCTCTGAGCACAGAAAACCACCTTATTACACAAGTGTCATTTGCACATGAAGTTTCTTGGTACTTGACCTATAATAAAAATTTTTTTGTGCACTAGCATGCGTAAGTTTTTTATCTATCTTGATAGCTCTAGCTAGCTACCTAGCTTGCTCCTCGCTACAAATCTACAAGAAATAATCTGATTCTCAGAATCTCTCACCAGCCAAGTTATAATTTATCTATGTTTTAATTAATACCAAAGATTGAAGGTCTGTGAATGTCTTGCACAAGTAAGCTCCTCTGTTTTCGATATCTTTGACATAACTGGATGTCTAACCCACTGATCTAGAATAAATAACTAGATCAAGTTATTTATTCTAGATCAGTGGTCTCACCCCAGGAATTTCTCCAAAAGCCACTTCACGTAGCGCAAGATCAAAGGAAGCCGCCCATCAAAATTTTGATCGGTAGATGCTATTTGTCCAACTTAAAAAATTTCGCGAAAAGCCAAAACATACTAGTCCATTCTCCCAACTTGCCGAGTTGCGATTTGCCGAGATATCCGATTTCCCGATTTTTCCGTTTCTGCCGAAAAATTTATTATTCCGTATTCTGGCTCTGGAGAATGGACTAGATCTAGTCTAGGGTTTGTTGTGTCCCTTTAAAAAGAATGTAAAGATGCTGGATTAAAAATTTCTTGTCTTGGTACGTATGATTTGTAAGATGGTATTGACGGCGATTTTCTGTCAACTGGTGAAATAAAGGTGAACATTTTTATACACTATTTAAAGTTTACGTTTGTATGAAACACTGCTGCCGTTTAAGACTTAGGATGGTAGGAACGTCCTCTTTATTCCCCTTTAATATTGGATGAAAAGGTAAGAATTTTCCTTTAGGAAACAATGTGTGCCTCTCAATAACGGTTCGGATCTATTGTCTCAAAATTAAGACTCCTTCTTCAATACATAGTATTTTTACTTACATCTTTGAGGATTAGGTTTTGCGATTTGTAAGGTCTCTCGATTTGTACAAGACACATGGACACGATGGTATTTCTTTTAGTACGTTCAAAATATGCGGTCATAGCATTTCCATTTCTCTGGAAGTCATCTTTCTAAACTCTTTGGATCAAGCTGTTTTCCCAAATAATTAGGAATAGGTCAATGTCCTTTCGATCGGCAAGCGACTAGTCAATAATCATAGGTTTGCGTCTTCTGCGTAATCATTTGTAGAATCTGAGTTACTCTATTTCGCATCACCATCAGTAATCAAAATTGGCTATTTCTGTTTCTATTTCTTTGGTGTTTTCTATGTATACTACTACTGTCGAACCAATTTGTGATTTAGTTTTATGATAAGATTGACTATTTTATGGTGTTTAGATTATTTTCTAATGGACTGTTGGATTGTGTATCAAATATCTGGTTTGAGCCTTTTTAACTCAAAAATATAGTTCTTCCATATAGTTGAAACAAAGTCAGGAAAGCTGCCTTTGGCCAAGTGTATTTCTTCGCCCTTGATACCAAGTAACAATGGTAATAATGGTACTGTACTATTAACGTTTTTGTAAAGAACAATTAATAAATATATCATGAGAATAATACGAAATTAACAGAATGTGTAAAAGCATGGAAATATTATAGACGTCGTCTATAATATTTCCATGGCAAAAGTCATAAAAAATAAATTTCGCCCTTATTCAGAATAATCGAACATAAAAGATTGTAAACATACAATGCAATAATCAATATGTAATTTAAGGAATAATGTTACTTTAAACTTGCAAATATGAAACACATAATTTTCTTTAAAATCAGCTAATTACACAATAGTCCAGGAAAGTTACGACAAAAATATGAATTCGGGAATATTTCCGATTTAGTACTTAATATACCTTTTGGAAAATCTAATAACAATTTTAGAATAATTGGTAAATGGACCAAATTCATGGAAAAACCAAGAGAAAGCGTCACAAATTACAAATAATGTATAAAATTTGGAGTTGTTATAGTCCAGTAAAAATATAGATTCAGATGGAATAAATTTGAACAAAAGCGAAACTGGGTTTTTTGTAACTCCTTACCCTTGCTTTACAACATACTAAAAATTTACCAATCAAATCAGCGTATTTTTGTACTTTTTTTGACCAACAAGACAAGTTGGAATTAACCTTATTGGACAAGTACTTGGCTTCACTCACCCCATGTTTAAGTTGGCAATGCTCAGCGAAATTCAATGCAACTTGTCACAAATATAAAGTACCATGTGAAGTTTCAAAAAATAAAAAAAAATGATGCAAACAGTCATGTGATGACGTCAAAAATAAGGGATCAAAAATCCCTAAAAAAGGGATCAAAAAAAAAGGGATCCCTAAAAAAGGGATCAAAAATAATGATCATGTGATGACGTCATCAAAACGTCGAAAATTTGTGTTTTTTGGCTGCTCTTCTAAGAAACCACAATAGTATTTCAGAAAACAAATTATGTCAAGTGTTTAACCTAATACCATGAACATTTTGTGACATATCAGAGATATTAGAATTTCACCCTATTAGTGGCCTATATTGGGCGCCAAAAAGGCAAAAAATAGGAAAATTGACATAACAGCTGTATCTCATGATGTAATGCCTATACCAGTATAAAACTTGGCAAAAAAGTAGTATTCCATAATTTCTACTGAATTACTTTCATTAAAGATAATTTAGTCACTTGAAAAGGTGATGACGTCATCAAAAATAAGGGAAACGCTGATTTTCGAAAAATGCCGATATTCGCATAAGACTACGGTATTTTGAGGTCGATGTCATTATGATGAGGTCACCTTACTTTAGTGATGCCACAGTTTACTATCCTAAGCAGTTTGAACAAAAGATGACTCTTCTTTATTTTTTTTATCGTATAAATAATGTTTAATAGGTCAAGCATTACAACACCCATGTCCGAATAAGGCAACAAGGTTAAGATGGAGATTCATTGGTTGTAGACCCAATTTAAAAATGTTGACATTAATAAAAAATGAAGTATTTTTTATTGAATTATCGATGTCATTATGATGCAGACATATAATGGCTTTGTTTACCGACCAGAAAGATTTCAACTTGAGGACTTTTAGGGTGTTGTGTTGCTATTTGGGGTGTGAATTCATCTTCTCTCCTCTGATGCAAAGAATTTTAAATGTGTGATGTTGTGAACCTTATTTGGAAATAAGTATGAGCACTTTATCTACCAGCATAACTTAAAGTTAAATAAGTGAAACGATATGACCTTTTAGATGTTTTAGATGTAAAACCATTAATATTTATGTAGAACATTGACGTTTCCTGGAGAAATTGTTAATTTTAGTGTTCGCTATATTTTTGATATTCCAAGTTTTTAGCACTCAAAGAGCTTCAAAAATATGAACACTGGTTTTTATTTCAGCTCAATCTGATGTCCTATTCCATACACTTTTGACATATTAGCAAAACACGGAAATTCCCTTATTTTGTTCTTGAACTTGCGATGTCATAAAGTGCCTTCGGAAATTATTCAAATATTAAGACCATTATAATTTCGTAATAGATAGCGTTTAATAAACAAAACTTTGCCCAAAAGATGTATACTCTAAAAATATAAGACTTTTGTCTCATTTTTTCAAAAATTACTTTTGGTTCAGTAGCCTCGAGCCCTTTTCAGTTTTTGGGCCACATGCCGTAAATACATGACTTTGCGTTAGATGAACATGGTTTCAGTATTTGGATTACAGTATAAAAGGAAAATTCAAAAGACGAATAAAAGAATATTTTTGCAGTCCTCCAAAATCGGAAAAGTCTGATTTCCGAAAAGGGCCTGGGCCTAAGGCTCAAAAATTGTTTTTTTATAAATTTCCATGAAAATAGTTTTTTTTTGATGGAATACAACAAATATTAAAAAAAAATTAAGGTGATTAATTTTTAGTTAAGAATTTAAATATTGCCAAAAACTTTGAAGGCCTTTCATAACATTACAAACCTAGTGAGTGTCACGAGTTTTTACAATTTTCAAAATCTACTAAAATTCCTAAAAAAATGCGTTAATAACTTTCGAAGGAAAAAACAGATAAAGTTGCAATAAAGTTTTAAGCCCTTGAATAGGAACGAAAAATTCCACATATCAAAAATATAGCGAACACTACATATAACCACTACACTACCCCTGTAAGTCGAAAATATATACAAGGCATTTCTTTAAAATCAGACACCGTCTTTAAGTTTCAATTTTCGATTTCTAAATTCACATGTCAATTTCCTCAATGATCAAAAAATTTTCAATACAGTTTTTAACTTTAGGGTCATTTACAGTCTTGGTAAATTTTTATAATCTTTTATCATTCTACTTATAAATGTAAAGCGTCTCTGTTTGCCGAAATTGTTTACCTCTTTGCCTCAGTTTACCCACCAACCCCTTAACTCAAGCCTCTTGCAATTTTGATTTTCTTTCATTCCTGAAAATTTTTATCATTTTTCGTTATCCCTCTTAAATGAAGACGTAATTTTCACTCCTACGCAAATGTAGTTTCTATATTCGGCTTGTGCCACCATGATAGCATGGTACAACTTCACGGCTTTAACTTTTTAAAATTTTAGTTAGACACTCAGGAAAAGACTGATAATTTAGCATGGCTGACTAAACGTGCTTGGCATTGATCAAAAATGTTCTTAAAGATTCTGAACCAGCAATGAATGATGGGCCTTTGACCCATTAACCTCCATCTTAACATTGCTGCCCTTTTCAGAATTGGGTGTAGTAATTTTTGACCTATAAAAAATTACTAATATGATAAAAAACAAAGAAGAGTCATCTTTTGTTCAAACTGCTCTGGATTACATGGACGACAGAAGCTTATTTCCGCTGGTACGGCGAGCGTATAGCGAAATAGGTGTTGGATCTAGTTTTGGGTGCGAAGGGAGTCATTGTAGATGTGTTTTTGGGGGTGCTTTAATACCCCGAATTATGCACTATTTTTTGGCAAGTGTTTGTTTTTTTTAGTCTAAAATCTGCCAAGAGAAAATTTCATTCCCACTTTCCCCTATTTCTGGCTCCCCAGACCCTACTAACCCTATTGCAGTTGGGTAACCCATGGCTTACTAGAATACACTAGTTTATTCTAGTAGGCCATGGGTAATCATAAATAACCATTCCCACTCCCTGTCAGATAATTTTTATTTTAAAATTGTTGTGCATCCCGTGACCCTAATCTTTCTTCCCAGAGAAATTTTCTGCCCGCTTTCTGGAAATTTGAAACAAAAACATTTTACGCTTTTTCTGTTATACGAAATTTTAGGAAGTTGGGTATAACAGTTTTCCTAAAAACTAGCAAACCAATGAATTTTAATACGCTGAAAAACTATTTTAACTAAAGCAAAATATAATATTCTAATCTATTGACAAGGTTTCGTATAACCGAATGTCACAATAATCGCAGGAAAACAGGTAAATTTAAGACTCTAATGACGCCATAATTTGCATTTTTGAAAATTACCATTTTACAACTCATTTTCTTAATATGGGTACAGAAAAAGGCTTAAAATTGAGAAAAGCAAAGTTCTTAGTTAAAAATGATGACGTCATCATGATTTCACGTCACTCTGAAGTTCAAAAAGCCCAACTGGAATAAGGTTAAGAACTCCTCATCCCTCAGCCCCCCCCCCCCATAGAAAATACACGAACCTGATTTTCCAACTGTAATTTGTGACCAATCACCCCCCGTTCTTTAAGATCCCACGTTTTTTTTGTTTTTTTTTTGTGTTTCTTTAAAATATTCCGGGCATATTTATTTGCTGGTCATTTCAAATCGTCTAGGTCAAAACATTTTTAAAATTATGATTGTCCTCAGAGTATCAAAAAAGACTCAAATGTTTAAATCTGTAAAACTATGGAAAACAGCTACAAACTACAGAATTTGGAAAATGAATAAAAATATTGCGTGTTTAAAAACTGACAGAGCTTACCAAAATTCTGCTACGGCGGCTGCCGTACCTGCCATACCCATTGCATCGTCGTCCCTGGATGGTAAACTATGGCATCACGAAAGTAAGTTGACCTCATCATCGACCTCAAAATGCCGTAACTTCGAATATCGGCATTTTTCAAAAATCAGCATTTTCCTCATTTTTGATGACGTCATCACTTATTCAAGTGACTAAATTATCTTTGATCAAAGTAATTCAATAGAAAAGATCAAATATTACCTTTTTGCAAAACTTTTTTCAGGTATAGGCAGTACAGCTCTTAAATCAATTTTCCTATTTTTTGCCTTTTTGGCGACCAATATAGGCCACTAATAGGATGAAATTCTAATATCTCTGATATGTCACAAAATGTTCATGGTATGGTAAATTTACCCCCTGTCAAAAGTTTTTTTAATTACTTCCGTTCTACTTTAGATTGAGGCATGATTTTTGGTGACTTTAAATGAAATTTTATGCGGAATAAAATGATGAGAAAAGTTTTTAAAAAATTTGGACCATTAGCCCAAAACATGGGGGTTATTTTCAGGGGGTAACACCATTTTTGGCCAAATAGTGCTAAAAGCTCCGATTGTGTTTTCGTGATTCAAGATATGGTTATTTTGGTTTCTTTCAACAGTTTGAGAGTTTTTTTTTTTATTTTATTTTTTTTTATTTCACCATTGCATACAATCACTTCACATAAACATTGTAAAAAATTATAATACAAAATAAAAATAAGGTATAGCGTTAACAAGATTAAAAAATATATATAAAATACGCTCTGGTGGGGAAAAACCGAAAGAAGATCGGACAGGATCTTATCATCGGAACCCTA
>JANSTP010195884.1:0-11750 GCA_025330745.1 Cladonema radiatum | reverse complement strand
TTTGTGGTATTACTGATCGGGACTGTAACATGGTTGCAGACATGGTATGTTGGTGTAAAAAAGATGTGGCAGATGTTGTTTTTTTATATATATGTATTTATATTTTCGTTACTTAGGACGACGACAATTTGGGTTGAAAAAATAGACCTTAGGTAGACATGTGATTTAGGTAGACAAAAAACTGTCGACCAAAATTTTGACCTGCTTTAAACCTCTGAAATCCTTCAACTATTAGCTGAAAAGGGATTCCAAGCGTTATTTGTCCTGTCAATAACAGACTGAACCAATACTAGCACATGGCAACTTGTCTAGGTCTCTCAGTTCTTGTTTAAAAATTTAGAGTGTATAAACCTCTAAGTGAAAAAAACGATACTTTAGGTAGACAGTTACTAACTGCCCTCCTTACGGCTCGATTTTCTACATATACTATCGATATTTCTTTTTGCATTTTTAGACACCAGGGGGTAGCTTCTAAAATTCATGGTAATGAAGTTCCGATAAAATTTCAAACAAAATAATAAAACTTATATACTTTTTTTTGTATATTTAGCCCCGGTTATTTGTTACGAAACTAATTTACGGCAAGAGTAGCGCAAGCGCGAATGCTGGTAAAGCGCTCGTTCGTTCAAGCTGCGCAGGCCGGGAGGAGTTGGACAGTTGGAAGAGTTGCTTGTCAGCTTGTTGAATGTTGAAAAAAATTAAACTTAACTTTATGAATTTATAAAGTGTTTTCAGGTTTGCGGTAAAAGTTGTTATGTTTATTTTTATTACGGATTAGTGATATTTATGGTTGTTCAATTTGGTATAGTTAGCTGTTGCTAAACTTTCAAGAAAATATGCATAATTATTATGAAAGGAGTTTTTTTTATTGTCAAAAGCAACTGTAAAAAGTGAGTAGGTATATTATGCAATCTTTTCTTTTTTTTTCTATCAATTAAGCCCCAAACAAAAGTCAATTTGCAATACATGCCATGCTGTTAACAAGATGGTGTTTTGAGATCTTTCAAGAGTACGGTAGTGTAGCTAGCTACCATCATTTTTGAAGATGAGCTAGCTAGAGTAGAGTTTTACAGTTTAATACTTAGAACTAGAAGTGGCCTAAAATTTAATGATTAATCAATTTTACAATTTTATACGTTATCGGCCCTTATTTTGTCGGCCCTTAAGAGGTGTTAATTTTTGGTTTGCACTGGCCTAAAGTGTGGGCCAGTGGTAAAATAGTGAGGTGATAAAATAAAAAGGGCCAAATCGGCGTTAAGGAGTTTTTTGGGCCAGCGATGCTAAGGTCCTGGTGTTAAGGGGGCCGGCAAAATAAGGGCTGATAAGGTATAGATTATGCAGTGGTCACGTCCAAACACAAGTGCAGGAGGAGGGCCAGGAAACAAATTCAACAAAAAACTTGATCGGGTGTTTGCTGCCGCCTGCAGGCAACCACATTCTCAAAACTAGCAAAAAGGTCGAACACTTCCAGTCATAAGTATTTTCCTGTTTAACCTGCAACTTTTTCTTTAATTCTACGATTCAGGGTTAGTGTCATAGAATTGCTTCAGCCACCATTTCTTCCTCCTTCCTGGACATTCAGCTGCAAAGCACATGAACAAACACACTTTTTTATTAATAAGCAACAGAGTCAATAAGCAACTAGGGCTCTCGAGACACCTAAAAGTTAAGCAACTGAGGGCTCAGACAAAGTAAACATAAGCAACTTTTGTATGGCGCCCTTATTGGAAAAGTCAGTTTTTTTATGAATATTGTAGTATAGTTCTATTTGTTGCTTCCTTCTGCTGCTCAATTCACTAATATAGCATAAAATGCACCCCTTTACGTATGAAAAATTACAGAATGCTCTCCTTTTAAGAAAAATAGTAAGCAACTATTAAGCATCTTTTGGGGCTGAAATCTTAAGAAAGTTAAACAACTTTAAGGGCTCGAGCAGAGTCAAGTGGCTTATTAAAAAAAGTGTAATAAATAAAATTTATTTTTGTGTTTTCAATCTAGTGCAGCATTGAACTTTTTTTTGCATAATTTTACTTTGGTACACTTTGCCAAATCCTCATTTTTACCTCTTTCGAGTACACCAGCGCCTTACCCTCATAACATCTCTGCATGGAAAATAATATATCATTTACCCTAAACATTGCTCAATCACGGTCAAATTCAGGAAATGGTTGACAAAGCATGCTAAAAGCTTGTTTAACCCTACGATAACTCTATATTAAAAATTAAAAGTCGCTTACCTTAAGGGCATTATTATTTGCGACCATAAAAAATTGTGGAACAAATTTTTGCGATTGAAGCGTCAAAAAAACCGTAAATTGCGGAACTAATTTCTGCGAATCAGTCTTTATACGAGAAATTTGCGGAACTATATTTTTTCGGTTTCAGTATTTTGATTAATTTTTTCTTTATGAAAATCTTTCAAAAAAAGGTTTATGGATGTATAACTTGACAAAATGCGATATTAAATTTTTCGACCAGCAAAATTCTTTAGTTTTGCAGAATTTAATTTTGCGATTTTGGTCCAAAATCGCAAAAATAAGTTCTGCAAAAATTTGTTCTGCAACATTTTATGCTCGCAAAGATTTATGCCCTTAAGGTAGCCATTTTGGCTTGGTAAGAGGGTTTAAGTAGGTATTCTAAAATTGCCTTAGATTTGCTATGGCTAACCTGGATCATAAAATAACTTTCAGAAGGCCAAGCAACTCAGTGGGTGGTGATTGTGTAATATAAAGGAAGGATTAATTTATTTGAAGAGAGTGTATATGGAAAATGTTGCCAAAACTTTAGAAGGCCATCATCTTGCTACTAGGAACCTATACAGCCTACATTGACTGCTTTATGATGATGCAATGCAAGAGTTTAAAACTCCTATTTTAAAATCATTGCACTGCAATACAAAATTTTTTCTATAGACAGCTTTCGTAAAGAAATGCAGACTGTTAATGGGAAAATGTCAAAAATGGTTTGCAAAAATTTATATCCAAAAAATTAGGAGTGCATATGTCAGTTTTTAAATTATTATGCAGTAAAAACATGAAAGAAGGAATTTTTCCTCAGAGACAAAAAAGTTATACCTTGAGCTGTTTTTCCATTAAGAGTCTGTATTTTTTTGCCTGTCAAGTTTTTTTATCGATCAGGCTTGCACATGCGTCTTTCAATGTAAAAGGTTTGCTAGGAAAGCCATCTATATATATATTTTTTAAAACAAAATCAAACTCACAAAAAATGGCCAGTGATTAGGGCTTAGCAGTTGTGTTAAGAAATTCATATCAGCTATTAAACTTAGGCAATATATAGACAGTGTAAAATGTAGGCTGTGTAGGCAATGTAGGCTTAGTGTGTAATGTAGACAGTAAGGCTGTGTAGACTGCATAGGCCATGTAGGGAGTGTACGCTGAGGCATCAACAGTCAACTTTTGTATGATATGAAGGAGCTTCACCTTCACAATTACGATAGTCATGATATATATCTTTTCTCGGAATTCTTCCACTATCTTACATACCCCGTAGATTTTACCTTTTAAGCGGAATTAAAATTTTCTTAAAGCTTGCAGGGTTATTTTATTTTCCCAAATCATGGCATCTTATCAGGCTGAACTAGAACTACTGTGTCTGTAGGTGTTGATGGAGGTGTGTGTAGTATGTTACCTTTAGTTCTTGTGGCTGTTTCCCCTGTTTTTAACTGTTTTTAAAGTTCTTCAAGATAAAAAGATTGGAAAAGCTTTGCTCCAAGAGTTTCTCTTGTGAAGAGATATTTATTTTTCTATCAGCCAATTTACTTTACCCTCTCTTCCCCCTGAACAACTGCAAAAAATTAAGTTGATTTTTGACCGTCCTTAGTAGATAACGTAGACAGTATACTGTTAGGCCCAGTAAGCCGCCTGCAAACCACTTCTATGCTGAAATTCCTCAGAGAAATTAGTGAAAACTGCAAATACTGGCAGTAAACATATAGGATTTAACCCTATTCATACATCAGAGTTACAAGGTGAAAATTACCGTTTGAAAATCTGGGTTTAGGTTTTGAAATATTGCAGGCAACCCTGTAATAGTTGTAACCGAATAACAAAAAATATGCTCTGTTTTAACCATTAAACAGAAGTTTTTAAAATATAAGTTGATAGATGCATCATTCTTAGTCTAAATTAATTTTATATAATTAATGAATCCATTTTTAGATTTATGAACCTTTTTTGATGTGACTTCACTTTTGAATGTTTTACAAAAATTATAATATGTTATATAATTAAAAATTTGTTAATTAAAATCCTTATTATTCAGCCTGACTTTATTGAGAAAATATTCTGTGTAGTGGGTTTTTTAACGTTTCTCTGCCATAACTGTTAATTGTATATGATGTTTATTTAGGTTTTTATAACTATTTTTCCTTTTTTATTACATGTGCAATTGGAGGTGTGCAGTTTTTCGACATCCCATTAGTTCGACATATATTTTGCTTGATAATTGGGTGTCATTTCTCTGAGAGCGTGCCATAAACTACCATTTTTTTGGACAGCCTGTTACGAAGACATTTTTGTTTTCTGACATGCTCTCGAGGCCCTTTTGCTTTACAACATAAAGTTAAACCCAGTATATACCTAATTTGAGTTATTTAAAGGGATTCCTAGGTGAAATGATGAACATCAGCTTTTATTTCATCTCAATCGGACTTTTGGTTCTCAAGATATTTGAATTTAAAAATTCAAAGAATGTGTGCCATATTTCTGACTATTGACAGCTCTGTTAGCGAAATCATGTTTGCTTCTTATACTGTATTAAAAGAATGTCTTTCATATAGCGAAAAAACTTGGAGAATTTCTGTTCTGATTTTGTACATTTCTATCAATAAAGTCCTAATATTTTTTGCATGTATTGTTTCACTTCTGGATTTAGAGAGGAGTTACTGCTTAAAGCTAGATTGCAGATCAAACCATTGTTCCTTTGTTTGACCTGAGAAGGACCTGATTTTCATTTATGTCGCTAAATTGTATTTTTCGTATTGGCTTATTGCTACTGTTTACATGTGGTACCTTTTTTCGAACTAATTTTTATTTATTATGCTTTCATTTTGCTCAATTATATTTCTAAAATGAGTTACTGTCTACCTATTCTTCCATTTTTTGACCTAATTGTCATTTTATATGCTTATTTCACTCCATTGTAATACTAAAATGAATTTTCATTACTGTCTTCTTTAGGTGAAGAAACTTTCGCGAATTTCTCGATTTTTAGCCTAATTTGCGAAAGTTTATGTTTGCGAAAACTTCTGACAATTCTCATGCGCGAAGGTTTATGTATAGTTCACTGACATTAAGTTGATACATTGTATTTCTGACTTTACTGATCTTAATAGATGTTTTAACTAGCTGACGATTGACCAGTTTTAAATTTCTTGTTAATATGACAGTACCTTTTGAAGGTTTTCCAAGGAAAATTTCTCATAATTTAGGAAAATTGATTCTTCCAAAAATCTTCAAACTTATTGATTCGCAAAAGTTTATGTTCGCAAAATCTTTAAATAAGGCTCATTCGGGAAAGTTTATATTTGCGAAATGCAAAAATTTTGCGAATTTTCCCATTCGCAAAAGTTTCTGTTTGTGAAAGTTTCTTCGCTTAAAGTACTTGTTGTTTCGTTTTTTGAGCTGATGTTCATTTATATGCTTATTTCGCTCCATTGTAATAATAAAATGAATTTTAATTACTGTCCACCTATAGTTTGTTTTTTTGACCTGATGTTCATTTTAATATACATTATCTTTCTTGATTGACATTCTAAAATGAATTTTCATTACTGTCTACCTATTGTTCCTTTTTTAGACATCAGTTTTATTTTTAAGATTATCTTGCTTGATTGAAATTCTAAAATAAATTTTCATTACTGTGTACGTATTGCCCTCTTTTTTTAACTGATTTTCATTTATATGCTTATCTTGCTTGATTGGTATTCTAAAGTTCTTTTGTCATTACTGTCTACCTATTCTCACATTTTTTGACCAAATTTTCATTATATATGCTTATTTTGTTCAATTTCAATTTTAAAAGGAATTATCATTACTGTCTACCTATTGCCCCCTTTTTTGACCTAATTTTCATTATATATGCTATGCTTATTTTCTTCAATTTCAATTTTAAAATGAATTATAATTAATGTCTACCTATTGCCCCATAATTTTGACCTGATTATTATTTATATGCTTATTTTGCTCAATTTCAATATTAAGTTGAATTATCATTACTGTCTACCTTTCGTCCCTCTTTTTTGACCTAATTCTCATTATATATGCTTGTATTGCTCAATTTCAGTTCTGAAATGAATTATAATTAATGTCTACCTATTGTCCCATAATTTTGACCTGATTATTATTTATATGCTTATTTTGCTCAATTTCAATTCTAAAATGAATTATAATTACTGTCTGCCTATTGTCCTATTTATTGACCAAAGAGAATAATTGTAGGTACCTATGGATGAAACTATATGACGAAAAGGTGGGATAGGCATAGAAAGAAATAGAAGAAATTTTGTGCATCTTGAGAAGAACATAAATAAATCCAGGACGAGAACCTCTAAGATAAATTTTACTATAAATTTCATCATTAAAAATTTTTTTCTTTTTAATGTCTCGTAAAAATCGTTTTAACTGTCCTTCCCTCAACAAAGTGGAGTCAGAGATAAGTTTTATAAATATCGAGCTATCAACCATAATGTTTGTCAATCCATGTAAGTAATCAGATTTGTTCAATACAACCACGCCATTTCATTTACCAAGTTTCGAAATTACAATATCTTGATTTTTTCTTAAGTTTTTCAATACTCGGTGTACTCTAATAGCCTTCTTTTCCGGTTTGTAGTTTGGAATATATGATTTTGCCAAGTAAGATAAATCCGTTTTAAGTTCAGCGGCTAGATTTTAAAAGACAAGATTTGATTTGGCATAGCCGTGAATTATTTCAAACGTTGGAAGTACATCTGGTGTTTTTAACGAGGTTGGAGCAATACCAAACGATAAGTCCATTTTTAAGACTTCAGCTTTTTCATCTATTAGTTTGTAAGTAGGGATGTTGGTAATAACATCACTTTCGCTAAAGGGAAGAGTCTTATTCTTAGTCAACTTCTGCATTTTCTTTTCATGCGTTTTTTTTTTTTAAATTTTCTTTTTCTCCATTCTAATGTTTTGTTTGATACTCTTAGATAAGAGAAACCAGTCAAGTGAATTCAGCTCATCTTTCAATTCCTTTTCTAGAGTATCTATCTGGAATTTGGTACGTCTTCTTTCTTTATTTTCTTTTCTGAACATTGCTGCGTACTATCTTTCTACTTATAAATTGAATCTCATTTGCATCAGTATGAGGAATATTAAAGTAAAGAAATTACGGAATTCCATTAAACTTTTGGCAATCTTGAAGAAAACCAACACCTTCACATGCTTTCATACACTTTATGGAAAGTTTTTCAAACTTTCTAAATTGCTGAACAAAAACAACTTTACGATCTACTTATGAAAAACAACAAAACTATAAGCTTCTTTCTTTGGACGTACTCATTGATTGTAGCAATGGTAGGGATTTAATTCTTTCCACCTATCATAAAAACACTTACACTGGCATCTTGACTAATTTTCTTAGTTTCTCACCTTTTACTTAAAAAATTAGTCTTATTAATTGCCTTTTTGATAGAGTTTTCGAAATTGAAAGTTCACAGTTAATTTTTCATTCAGATTGTTTGTCTTTAAGAGAAACACTTCAAAGAAACTTATTCCCTTTGGACCTTATAGATAGGACTATAAAAACCTACCTTAACAAAAGAATGTTCATTCAAAAACAGGTTTTAGAACAACCTAATCAACCACGATATTATAAACTACCCTTTATTAGTAGTTATTCATCAGATGCTCAATTTAAATTAGAAAAAGTATTTAAAGGAGCATTTCTAACCGGCACGCATTGCAAAATGTAAAGAAATCTCTTTTTTTTCCTTTTATTCACCGTGGTCATCTTTCAAAATTGTTTTCGCAATATATCTATACTTATTTTATTTTTAGTAAAAGCCCGGACGCATTTTTTATCCAAATTTTTATATTATCCTCGTGCACTGCACGAGGCGATCAAAGAGACTTCTCAAACAGTGAAGCAAGTGGTATATAGCTAGGGACTTGTGGTGGAGAAAGATGGATGTTGAAATTGATAATGCAGTTGAAACTGGAGTTAATAACGTAAGTAACACCTTTTGGCTAACATTTTTGTTTCTAAAATTGCCAATTAGAAAAGTATATTAAAAGAAGCAACTGAAAATATGCAAAGAGCTTTGTCCAAAAATGACTAGCTTGGAGCATGGTGGTAGAAGCCATAATTATAAAGATCTCTTGTCTCTTTTCATGGAAATACTAGTATAAAAAAATATTCCCCTGTAGTCAGATACAGATGTAAGAATCTCTACCAACTGAGTTTTACCTCAAATTTTTATAGATTAAAGCAGGAGGTATAATCACAGATTGTATAGCTTGCTACCCCAGCAGCAGAATAAAATGTGGAGTTCATATGTTACTTCCAACTTTTGCGTTCAATATGGTGGCACATATCACATGAGGGAATGCCCGTTTATGGGAGAGAAATTTTGAATCTTTGTCGAACTCCTTATTTATAAAAAAAAGCAGCAACAGAAACATGGTCTTGACTTGACAGCAGCGATGATCTTAAAAAAGCTCCAGATGTTTGTTTTTATGGAAGGCATAATTTTAATGGAGATTTTCCATTTTCTGAAAAATTTAGTTGCAAAGTGTTGCAATCTTATCTACATAGGAGCTACCACATGACTTTGTAACTGACAGGAAAAATTAAATCCATTCTAAACCTATGAATCAGACTTTGTTTTTGTGAAAATTCCATATCACCTAATCTTATGTGCTTACTGTATTTTGCGGAATATTCCGCAAACTGTCCGCTATAATTCTGCATTAATAAAAAGGACGTGGATATTCTGCCAGTACCGGCAGAATAAAGAGGGGTCCTTATTCTGCCAGCAAATGAAATTATGGAAATTACCCGCCGAATAAAGAGTGATATCAATATTCTGCCAGTTTGCAGACCATAATCTTTGTTATTATATATAAAAAAATATTTAAAACTTTTTTTCTTAATTTTCTCTATTCTTGAAATATTGAAATTTCATGGAAATAAAGTAAAATTGAGCTAACTTTTATGGGAATTTTATTAGTTTTTATTCAATGATTAACAATAAAAGGCTCTTATCTTTATATTGAATTTTAAGCAAGAGTGAATTAGTAATCATGAATTAACAACAAAATTCAAAAGTAAACTAAAACTAGAGAACGTGTTTGCTTTGCCTTCTGCTTAATAAGTTTAAGTTCTCGCTACTTTACTCCGTCCTTGTACTTTACTCGATTCCAACAGGTTTAATATAAAAACAAAAATTATAATCAGTAAATTTTTATCTAGGAAAAGTATTATTGCAGGAGAAAGCTGTAGTATACATTTCTTTTTCTATTATGTTTTTAATGTTTTAATGTTTTTAATGTTTTATTATTTCTATTTTTTTTCTAAAATATACTTGAGAAAAAAACTTGTTGGCTTTTTCACGTCCTTTCTCTTCAGCGAATGAGCAGGATAATCTGAATAAAAAATACTTTTAATTACCTTAATTAGCGGGTTTACAATATTTGATTTGACAGTAAACTCGTTCCGATACCTTATCGATTTTCTGGGAACAAGTTTGTTAATCTACCAGTAAAATAAGGACCTTTATTCTGCCGATACGGACAGAATGTACACTCCATAATAGAAAATAATAAAATATGATCTAGAGTGTACTTTGGGCAATAAATACCCTAAATTTGCAAAAAAAATATAAAATCTCCTTTCCAGGTGAGAAATAGAAGGTATAAAGAAACAAAAGTTGTTTCAGAATAAGACTTTTATAATTCATGAAAACGCTTCATATGAAATAATTTACAGATCAAATATGAAGAGTAGTCACATGCTTCAAAAACACGATTTCAGTATGTCAGAAAACCATCTAAGCATGATTTTTACATCAACCAAAATTTAGATTTTTAACAGAGCTTTGACAGAGATTTTTAAAAAAATGGGAGATAATTTTTTGTTAAAAATGTGGAAAAAGGTTTTTTATTTTGATTTCAGATTGATTTTGAGATTGTTGTGGATTCTGCAAACGGTAAGACTCTGAATAAATTTTATGGAATTCTAACATAATCTAGCACTGACAATAGAATATTTTCCGAAAAGCTTACTGCATATATGAATGTTGTTGATTTTAATTTGTTTTTCATATTATAATTGTGGCGCATTATGAAGAATTTGTCCACTATCTTTCCAAAGTTTTACACTCCCCTTGACGATGGATTGATTCTCTTTCTCATTAGGATAAACATTGTTTCAATAGAATATTTCTGAGGTTGTTTTAGATATACTTTTAAAATTATGTCTGGAAAAAGCTAATTTTAGCAAGGCTTTATTTTGGTATTTATTTTCATTTGACAATTATCATTATCATTCATTTGCAAAGGGGATTACTTCACCCTAGATATCTGGGAATATTGTGGAAATTTGACTGTAGCTGATAAATTTTCCTTTTCAGCCTTTAGTATTTGATGTCTGAAAGTTTCTTGGCAGACAATTATAACACAGCAGCAAATATTATAAGTTTAGTAACAAGTTATATTAGCCTTTACAGTAGTTGATATTACTTGATGCATGGCTTTTTCAATTTCTTTGTGTATGCCTATATTTCGTTGATAAGTAATTACTAATTACTAATTATTACTTAAATAAATTAATTAATTAGAAAGTTGTTTATTTAATTGTGCCTGGAAAGCTATTGATGTTATGCGAATTTCATGGAAGAAAACAGTAGTCCCACAATTCTTCGCGATAATTCACCATACAAAAATATCTAATGGCGAGTGACTACAAAGAATCTCAAAATTATGAAAATAGTTTTAGTTTATATATAATTTTTCTCATTAAAGCTTGATGAGAAGCAAGCAAGTCTTTGTTCTAGTAGAGAGATATCTGTGCCTTATGTCGGAAAGGGCTAGGAGCACATGTAGGAGCTTAGTCCTTAGCTTGACTGTTGAAAGATAAAGTATGTCAATAGAAACCATTAGAACTGAATGTTTTCGTAAGTGCTGTTCTAGTGTTGCCCATCTCTGGAAGATATTTGACATTTTGAAAGCTTATACAGTGTCTCTATTTGTCCGTCTCTATTAATTCTGTCTCTATTTTTTATTGAAACCGAATCAAAATAATTTATTATTTTTCTCATTAACGACTTTCAGATTTGTGAGTGCCGCACAACTTGTTCAAGGAAAAGTGGTAAAAAGCAAGGTTGTCCATGCCGAGATAAAAAATTTTAAGTGTTTAGAATTATGTCAGTGTGGAACCAAGAAAAAAGGGTGCAGTAATAAGGTATTATTGATAATGGTTAACCTTTTATTTAAAATTGACGGTACTTTGTTTTCTCAAAGTTAGCCCCAGGCCTGTCAAAACCAGGGAGTCCAGGGGGCACAGCGTCCCCTTGTTTTTTTTTTTTTTTTTTTTTTTGTATATACTCTAATTCATAAAAACTACCCATTGATCCCCCCCGCTTAAAAAATGGATTTGACATGTCTGTTCCCAAGTTGTAAACAATAATGAAATGTATATGCTAAAATCAACAAATATATTTTGTTTTTCCACTACTATTTATTTGATTTTCTTGAATTTATTTTAAA
>JANSTP010195773.1:0-11751 GCA_025330745.1 Cladonema radiatum | reverse complement strand
TTTTTCCATTTCTGTCCAAATAATGTTAATTCAAGAAAAAGAACATCATTTTCTGTTATGTCGAGAGATTCATTTACGTCGAGTATTATTACCTACGGATCAACTTGGTCTTATGAAGATCGTAATATTGTATTTTCCTGACATTTTTGTAAGCTTTATTTTTATATCAATTTTTTTTTTATCTTCTCAGAAGATTACTTTTTTATGTTGATGAAGCTATTTCAACTCTATTCATGAGGGGGGGGAGAGCAGGAGTTAAAAATTATCACAGCCCACCAAACCACCCTCACCCCACCCCGCAAACGGAAGATGGAATAAAAAGAATTGATGAAGGCAGAAGGGGCCAATTGTATTATCATTTTGAATTCTATCTTTTTTTCATTGTTCTTGACTTGATTTCTGACATCACTTGAAAAAGTGCTGACGTCAGTACTTTCTGACCCTCACCCTCCACACCAATAATCTCACACACATAAATAGTCATGGCTCTCCATTGGTAAAACTGTTTTAAAAGGGTGCTATTTGTTATAAAGATTTTTCGGTTCTGAATTTCAAGTCTTCCTGACAGTAATTGGAATATATGAATCCATATATAAATAAAGCATAAGCATACTTTGTGTTTTAAGTAACTATTCTTGTAATCATGATTTTACTGTTGATGTAAGAAATTATTATGAAAATTTGTTTGTTGAGATAATTTATGAAATATTGTAAATGCAAAAATTAGAATTATTATTTTGACTTTGTTCTTTTGTTTTTCTTTTCTTATTGCAATTTTGCATTGGTTATTTTTAGATATCTACTTTATATTACGTTTATTATTGTACTATAGCAAAAATGTGTAAGCTTTTTTCTATATTTTTTTACTGTTAGTTTTTGTTGGTTTATTTCTGAATACCAAACTCTCAGTACTTCAGGAAATCCTTTAGATGTAATATAAAAGAAAGTTATACTCTTAACATTTTTTCCTTGTCTATGACTTTTAAATTTGCTGTGCTATGTTGCAATTTTTGTTTACGTTTTAATAGTTTTTTAGTTCAGTTCTTATTTATTAAATGAATTTTTTTTATTTTAGTTTTCATATTATTATTAAGACAAAAAAGACACTAAATTATTTTCTTAGGGAAAAATTGTACTCTCTTAATTTAAATAAACATAAAGAAAATTTGAATTTACCACTTCATTTTATCTGTTAATCCACATTTCTTCCTTTTTTATGCCTTAATATATAACAAACAAGTGTTCAGTAGCCTTTCCTTGAGCCTTTTTTTAAGGCTAAGAAAACTCCTTGTACTCTGAATCCTTTTCTTTATGCATTGATATAATATATTGCGTTTCTCAGATAGGATCTGGTGCCTAAAAAGTATGGTTTTTCATTCATATATCCTGAAGATTATTGGATCTAGCAGTTTTCAATGTTATGGATTGTGTATCTGAAAAATATTAATCAGAATATTGTTCAAAAAATATCTTCTCAATCTGCTTCAACGGCTGTGAATACTGTATTTGAGAATTTTTCTTTTATTCTTTTTGAGATAATTTTCGTTACACCATTATATTTTTGATGTAAAATAAATTTGTCCCTAAGTAAAGGGAATAGTTGTTAAGATAAGCAACTTGTTAGAGATAAGCAATCTCCTGCTTAAGACAAAATGGATTGTTCTTTAGTTGAGACGAAACTATTTTGTCTTTTAGAGTATTGTAGGCAGGGACATTTACTAATATTGAGATGCTGGTTTACTTTAAAAGAATTCCTTAGCCATAGGTAGTCAGGGCCTATTTTGGAAACGCTTTTGGCAACATTAGTGCCATAACTATGTATGATGACATTTCCTAAATACTAGGCTAACTAAAATAAAAATAATTTGTCTTGAAAACATTTTCGTAGAATTAGAAAAATATAATTTGTACCTCATGAGATATTCGTCATAGGTGATTGTAACAACCATTATTTGTAAATAATCGATGCTTCCAATATTGATATCCAATGTTGATAAAAATGCAAGGTGTATTTACAAAAGTTATTAATCCTGCAAAGAGATGCTAGAAATAGTTTTGGTAAGGTATTGAAGATTTTTTTGTGTAAGGATTTTTTTTCTTTGAATTCTGATGGCATCACAGCTGGGCATACCCCAAAAAACTTAGGTCTGATATAAATATATCTTCAAGGGCAAAAGATTGAACTGGATTTTACAAAATGGCATAAAAGTGAAGTTTTTCATTTTGATGTTCAGTTGTTTAGGCTTTATATAGGATAGTATGGAATTTTGATGTAATCATTAAAGTTGATTCAAGGAAGTAAAATTATTTTGTTATAGAAATTTATTATAACCCCAAATATCAAGAGTGGCAATACGCCACATGCATATTAGAATGGCCATTGCTTTGTGCTTGATTTTTGCATGATTCCCAGACAATTTGCAAACATATAAATAGAAAGAAAAATTGGTTAAAAACCACTTAATAGCAGGTAACACCGAAAAAACTGTTTTAAATTTTCAGCGCAGAAAGATAATGGATTTCTTTAGTGTTACTTTCTTTTTATAATGGAATAAAATTTCATGCTATTCATATAAAATGGGACCAAAACTAAATAATTCATATTTTTTTATTTCAGAAATTAGAGTGTGGTTTATCTAATATTAGTGTCCATATAAAAAAATAATGGCTATCCTTTCCGATGCGATTTGAGATGAACAAAGATTGAAACTGCTTGATTGTTATTTGCGCCATATCAGCCTTTTTCAAGCGAAAAATCTCTATTATTGAAAATTAATACATGTGGAGTTAAATACATGTGTTCCATGTATGTTTAGAAATAAGTGTTTATCTTTCATTTGTTAGCCAGCCCAATGTTTGCAAAATATTAGAATTTTCCTGTATTTTGGGGTTTGAAACTTTAAAGATTTCATCTGTTTTTAGATTATTTTTTAGAACTGACTGAATTTTGGTTCCATCTGTGCGCTTTTTCTAAAAATACACTATTATGAACAAGACAGCTGAGAAAGAAATAAAAGGTATATTTTGTTATTTTTGTTTCTGTTTTCAATTTGACAAATTTTTTTTATCCGAAAAATATTATCACCTAAAGATTGTAGTGAGTTAAATTTTGAAATGTTGTTGGCAATAAAATCTGCAAGGAAATTTAAAACCATTTTTTTGAAATATGATGCCATCGAATGAGTAATGACCTCCAAAAAAATTCTTTTGGAAGATATACGTAGTCCGTGTTTTTTCCTTAGCCAATTGTTTTTCAATTGCCTAACAGTGTTGTGCCTATGCTAGGCCTTTTATGCATTCAAATATTTGGTACTTTCCTGCCCATAAAATAATCTTCGCCCTTTACAACCAAGAGAAAAATTTCAATTTTTTCTAAACATTTTTCTAAATATTTTGTGTTCTTTTAGTACACTCAGACGAAGCTTTCAAGAATAGACTTTTTCTTATTTTTATTTTATTATTTATTTAATTCAAAGAGCTGAGGCAAGCCAAAAGAAAAGCATTGAAGAAAAATGATTTCATGGAAGCAGCAAAATGCTGCAATGCGATGGGAGAACTGCTCACTCAAAATGGTATGGTTATAACAATTATCTAAATCTTATCTTAAGATAATGGAAAGGCTTTTTTGCCTCCTCCTTTCTCTGCTTGTTTAATTTTTCCTTATTTTTATAATTATTTACTTTAGTTACTCAATACAAGTAAAATATTCCATGGAAATTATTTTCAGTTTAAAATTTTGAACAAGTCGTAGGTAAATTCAAATTTGATGTAAAGACACGTGCTGATGTTCATACCTTTGCAGACAAAAATTCATTTTGAGAGTGGTTTTCAATGCTTTTTTAGTATTCATCTCGTTTATAAGAGTCACTCTAGATACTGTAGTTATTAATCAGAACAGTTTGTTATTAGATGCAAAACATCTTGAGATGTTTTCCACTTGTATTGGAAACTGAAACTTTCTGGGAAGCAAATTTAATGATTGCTGAAGACATATAGTTGTTGTGTTGTGGCTCTTAGTCATTGTACCAAAATCAAACTTATTAATAAAGAAATTATTAATTTTAATACCCTTTTCTAGGTTTCTATGAGGAGGCTATCAAAGAACATCAGGAAGAAGTAGAATTGAGCAAAAAAATAGGGGATGTAATTGGGGTGGCTGTTGGGCACAGGAAAGTCGGGGAGTGCTTTTCAAAATTTGCAAATTTTGAGGAGGCGTTATACCATGTCAATCAGCATTTAGAGGTATGCAATGATGTTTACATAATTTTTTCTGTTTCTTTACAATTAATCTATTCTACATAAATTTATTGAAATTTAGAGCCTTTTTTTTACATTTTTATTTATTGAACCATTCTTATTTATTTTTAATTTATTTTTTTTTCTGTTTTTAAGGGAATCATTTGCATCCGAATTCATATTTGTGTGTTTTAAACATACTTTTCATAAATTGTTTACAGTCATATTATTCATAAATTTACTTTGCATTTTCTGTTTCAAAACCATTTGAGCCTTATGACCATGGTATGAGTATTATCAACACCATACATTATGGTGTAGATAAAAAGGAAGCAACAAACTCTACAAACATTTATTGAAATTTATTTGGCCGTAATTCATTAATAGCCATATGAAATGTTAAATCAAGGACTGTCCTATAAATATTTTGGTGCTGCTGCTATTATGTATGTTTCCTAAAGTGTCTAAAATTGAGGTCAAAGTAGATTTTAAAGTTAAAGCCAGTTTTTTTGTAGCAGTTTTAATTGCATTATTATTAAGCCTTGATAAACAAAGATTGCATCGACCAGGGTTTGTTGCATAGTAAATATCAAATATAGTTTCTGTGTCCAAGGATAACACCTACTTTTACGTTTTTGTTTCAAAGTGTCTCTGTAAAACAGGAAGAGAAATACAGTGAAAAGAATAAATAAATAGAACTTTTCGTTAATATCTAGACTTTAAATTGATGCAAAAAAAAATTCTTAACAAGCATTCACTATTTTCGTTTATTTCATAAAATATACAAAAGTTTATGATAACAAAGTCAATTACATTACAAAAAAGAATGTCAATGATTTTTTTGTATAGAAAAAAAAGGAATGTTATTGTTCGATTTGAATGAATAAAAAATAGCTTGCAAAAAAAGACACATTTTTTCCGTATCAGTAATGTTGCATTACTATAAATATAATATAAAATCATCAAAATTAACTAATGGCTAACTACAAGTTTACTGGGAAGGATGATTTTTGGAGTAAATTTTTGTGAAAAACTAAAATTCCATCAAAATTATTATTTTTGCATCTTATTAATCACATCTTGTATGTGTATAGTAACTTCTATCATGTAAGATCAGTAGATCTAATCAGTCATTTTTCTTTTCTTTTTCTAGTTATCAAAAAAATGTAACAATCTTGAGGAAGTGCAAAGAGCATTGGCAACAATTGGATTGACGCATCATGATTATGCTGAATACTTAGAATCAGAGGAGCAGAAAATACATCATTACAAGAAAGCGGAACATGCTTTCTTCAAAAGTTTAGATGTTTGCAATGAACTGCATGGGAAGAATATTTCCGATCGTGAAGTGCTACAGATGCGTGAACGGCTTTATTTAAACTTGGGTTGCCTTTATGATGATAGGCAAGATTATGTAGAAGCTTTGAGATATATGAACAAAGCTCTTGTCATATCAAAGTATGAATATCCATATGTATTAATGAAATTTAATTCTGTATTGTAAAATAACATTTCTACAAAGGAAAATAGATTTTAAGATGAAGGAAAATGGATTTTTACAACTCTATGCTTTTCAATTTTTCCCTAACAAGTCATCAAGCTCTTATGAAGGTTGATATGAATAGCTTGCTGTATTTTTATAATTCTAAATTTTAGTTTTTCTTGTATTCCGTTCTCTGCCATGCGGCATACATATATGTTAAACATCATTACAGCTAATGAAACGCTTTTTCGTGTCTAGAGAAGAGAAGATCAAAGATGATATTTACTGTTGTCAGTACACATTAGCTAGCATTTACTTGAAAGGGGAAAGCAAAGAAAAAGCTTTACTAGCTGCACGAAATGCTGTTGCACTTGCTAAAGAGATGAACAATAAGAGGATGGAGATTGAATCACTAGTACAATATGCAAAGGTTTCATACTATACACATAAAAACAATTTATTTTTTGCTATGTATGGTAAAATTGAGACTTGTACTTGGCTTGTAAATATTTACCATTTCTCCACTGTAATACTGTAACTCTCCAATGGAGATTCCAGGGCATAGGAGGCACTGGGTACGTTTTTCTTTGTGCTGAAAAGGACAAAAAAAAAAAAGACTGATAAGGGCACTTAGGACTTTTGTCGAAAATTTACAGGCAATTTGAAATCACTTATCAAATCTCTGAAACATGCTTTGAATACTATGTCTATTTCTGCAATTCAATCTTTTTAATTTAAAGTAATAAGAATTTAGTTCTAAAAAAGCTACCTGTGAGTCGTCAGTAGCACCACCACACTTGAAAAACAAAAAAAAATAGCATGCTATTGACAAAATTTTCTTTCTTTGAGGGAATGACTTGTGTAAAAAGACCAAAATATTAATCTATACAAAAATGTGTAGAACTAGCAGCATTTTGTGGATAACATTTTTCTGTTCACTATATATCTGGCTATCAAAATTGGGAAAATGTTGATTTGGAAAGCTAAAAAGCTAGAGTAATGAAGTTGGCAGTGATATTCAGTTATCATAAAATAAACTGCCGTAGAATTTTTGATAAGAGACTTTTATGCCCCTTTTGTTCAATGGCGAGAACATTGAGTATTTGTATGAAATATTATTTTCCCCTTTATAAATTAAACTATTTATAGGCTTATTTGAGTAGACAAAATATTTTTTAAAGTTCATTTTTTAGGTATTTTTTCAACTTGACAACTTAGAGTCAGCCTTCAAGTCGTTGAAAAGTGCTTACAATATTTCAATTCAGAAGAAGATTCCATTTCCCAATACGAGCTTTCTAAAATCAGGTATTCTTTATTTCTTTTTCTTGAAAAATATGAAAAAAATTATTTCTTTAAAGTTTTTGAGAGTAGAGAGTTTGGGGAAATTATAAGGGAATAGAGATCCAGAGTATCAAATTTAATATCAAATTACTGTCAGTTAGAATATTGTTGTAGCCTGTTGAGTTTATTAAGATCAACAATTCTGGCATGATTGTCAGGCCTTGCCAGGAGACACATGTGATTGTACGTCCACATGCCCACTTACATGCAAATTTATTTACATGAACTTTTTGTAGCACTTTCAAAAGAAGAAAAATTATAAAGGTTGGATAGAAAAGCACATGCAATAGAACTTGCAAAATCTACCAGCATAAGTTATTTGCAGCACATTGCTGTTGTTTTCCTGATAAGGTCTAGATTGTCAATGTGAAAATGTTCACTGCTGACCTTAGTATTGTTGACCTAGAGAAAAGTTTATTCACCAAACATGCCCTATGATTACTACAGTGAAACTTGTATAAAGTAACCTGCCGTGAGGTATCCAGACATTATTTGGGCGTGGCGTTTGTTTTTAAATTAGTAGCTCCTAAAAATGTTAGCAACCATAGTTGGCTGATGAAGAAGGTTTTGCACTTTAAAACACTTTATAATGGCCTTTTTAGGCTTTAATTTAACTTGACAATTATCCAAAAGTGTCAATTTAAATGACTGATTCTTTAGATCGCAATAAAATATTAAAACGTTTTGTAAATAACACATTCCTTAGCTCTCATTATATAACAATTTGGGCTAGTTTTTGGGGCACCCATAGCGGTCAACTGCTATCAAATCTAGTCTAGATACATCCCTGACCTAAAAAAAAAATTGGCAAAGTATTTTCTTATACAAGTTGAAAACAATAGAAAATGTCATTTTGGGACCAAGACTTAGTGGTCTTTTTACGTAGGTGGTCTTCTTATGGAGTTAGTTGTTTTAGCAGGTTTCATTGTATGTTTCTTGTTTGTAAACTTAGAATTCTTGTTACAATTAAGGATACTCATAGGGAAAAATTAGATTTTATTTTCCAGTTTTCAAAATTTCACACCAATAAATTTAATTTTTTTTACCTTTTAAATGATATAATTATAATAATAAATTTTTTAGTTATTACGTATTTATTGGGCATTTTAAATATTTTTGAATGACAACTTTTTCTATGATATAGTATTCTTCTTAAAAGAAATAAAACATGAACTCTATTTAAATAGAATTTGAATAGAAACATACGTCTCTCTCAAGAGTGAGTTTTCATGAATGTCAATATTATATTTTTGCTCAAATATGAACAACTCTTCATCGTAGAGTTGGGAAACTTATATCATTAGAATGAACAGACCTTCCTCTACAAAAGTGTTTTTTATATAAAGTCTCCGATAAGGAGAGCGGGCGAGTTTTCTATAGAAAGACATCAGAAAAAAGCGTCATTTCGGAGTGCTTTTTAAAACGTTTATTTTTCGTTAAAAATAAATTTATATAAAAAATGCTAGTACACTTTTGAAGTTCAACATATCAAAAAACGTTTTCGTAAAAAAATCAAAGTCTAAAACTTTTTGGTTGTTTAGATTTGACTGTTTTTGTAGTACAAAGTCATCTTGAAGATCAAAAATATCGTCATGATTTTCGGTTTGATGACATATTTTTTTAAAAAGTTCTTCAGTCCGATTTAATACATGGCAGGTATCCAAATAATATTATGGAACTGAATTCTAACCATGCATCTACCATTTCTGGAAAAACAAGATTTTCTTATCATACTGTTTTTCCCTATGAGTATCTTTAAGTCTGTGAACAGTATCTCTCTCCAGTATTGTTTTATACAATTTTTAACTGCATTTTTCTTCTATTTATTAGTTTTCAATACTTGTTTTTAGTATTGATTGGTAAGAGATTGCTTGAGAAGATTGAGATTTGCAAAGACAAAGATGAAATGATGAAATTATTCGAGAAACTTGGTGACTGGTATTCCGAAGTGAAGAAGCCGCAAAATGCACTCACATACTATTTGAAGCAGGTTTTTAGTTGTTTAGTCTAATAAGTTAAACTGTTAGCTTTTATGCCAGAAATTGCGGTTACAAAAGATCGTTGCGAAAATATTTCTTTTTCTATATTTTTTTTATATCATAAAATCAAAGATCAAAAACATTAGATACAACCTCTTAGATAAAGATGTTTGCATCTGGAATCACAGTGGCATTAGTAATGTTTATTTTACTGTATATTATTATTTTTACTATTTATATATTTCTTGATAATTTTTTCATATCAAAAAGCAGGCAGTTCAAAAATATTGTATGATGGTTGGATTCATTTATTTCATACAATTCAATCCATACAGTTCATTCATACAATTTCGTGTAAGAGAGGCCTGAAGAGATTGTCTTGGGCACTTTCCTATGGCTGCGTCCCGTGCTACTCTTATCCCCAGAATATTCTGGTATCGGGACTGTATGAGTTAAGGATGATGTTTCGTTTAGTTTCAGTTTTTGACTATTTTCCCAAGGTCCAATAAAGGTCTAAAGCTCTCTTAGTTTTTAGTGAGGTTTTGTATCAAAAACAGATGTCAGGTTTTTAGCTTTCACATCTTTTGAACCTTCATTAGAGGGAAAAAACTTGTCTCTTCAGTTATTTCCAACAAATTATAAATATCCACTGATTTTTCAACTTTCCTTCCTAGAAAATTGCACTGAAAGCTTTTTTATAAGATAATCTCATTAAAGATGAAGCTCACGCTCAGATCAGATCAAACTAGCAAGTAAAGCTGGGATGTTATGCCATTATCTTTTTAATCATCTTTCATCTTTCCTTTTAATCTGATTTTAGTTAACACTAGGTGAGGCGAAGGGAATTACAGGCAAGCAACTCGCTCAAGCATATGTATCTGTAGCCATGACATATCTAGATCTTGAAGATTACAAAAAGGCATTGGTTTATTACAACAAAGAATTAAAGGTTCAAGAGGGTAACTTTAAAGAGGTAAGAGACTTGTTTTTAAGTTTTATCCCGAAATTTTAAACTGGAGCTCTGAAAATTCTGTTATTCAAAAACAAAATGAATTCAATATTTTCAGTTTTTGTGAGGCATTTGCAGTAGTAAGTTTTGGTATAGAGAAATTGTTATAATTTTTCACTCATTTCAATAGCAGTATCAAAGGATTTCATAGGGAAAGGATAACTATGCCATTAGGAAAAAAATATTAAAATGCTATTGCAATGGGACTCTTCTGCAAGACTGTTTTTTGTCAAGACAATTTGATGACGCTGTTCTATCAATTATATAATCACAGTTTATAATATCTGTACAGTGTATTATTAGACAATTGTATAAGTTTTTTTGGTTGCATGGCACCAATGATGTCTTATTTTCTTGTTTCTCTTGCTGATTCTACTGCCATTCCGTGCTAACATTTACCATGCAATGCTTTCTGCTCAGTATTGCTTTCTGAGCTAGCATGTAAGAGTACCTGAGTTACAAATACAACTTCTGAGTTATACATCTTATCAATCTGGATAGAAACTTCATTCTTTAGGTTTAACAAGAATTTTGCTTGTAATTTTAAGATCCAAATAAGTTCTATGTAGTGCAAGCATGGTTTTAAGTTTCATTTATGTATGCAGGCATAATTTCCGTGATATTACATGATGCTTTTGGAAATATTTTCATTTTAGTGTTCCGAAACATTTTGCGAAATCGCAAAAATTATGGATAAATTAAATGCTTCCTTTGAAGAAGTCAAAGACATTTATATGAAGGCAATCGAATGTGCTGAAAAGAGTGAAAGAAAGAAAGTCTTGGTATTTTTTAATCCATTTCCTTTGTTTTGATTGTTTGCTATTCAGTTTCAGGGGTTAATACAGAAAAATATTGCACAGTTTGTTTTTGGTATTTGTGTCCAAATTACGTCTGTCCAAATTATTGTTCCCCTCATTGAAGAAAGAAGTTTTACATTTTGATTCATTAGATAGAACGTCCATAGGTATTTTTGAATCATGCGTTTTTGAATTTTTGAATCTTAAGATTGTACCAAACGCAATAAGAAAAGAATTATGTCATGTTCATTTTCTCTCATTTTCTCATTTTCTCTGCACTTTTTTGTGTGTGCCCAAAATCGCTATACCAACCTGGAGAACTGCCTGTATTAACTCTTCTTTGAGTTTTGAATAGAAACTATTCAGAGTTTGCCCTGGAATTCTCTAATATATAACTGCAGTTTTACCTTCTACATATGGGCAGTAAAAGCAATAGCTAACTTGAGTAAATCAATGAAACGCTGTTATTGTTACAGAATGCTTTTTAGTGTCATGTTTCTCACAGACTATGCTCAGTGGGAAGGGAGAGAGGGGATTCTGCTATATTGTTGCTAATTACGCACAAACAAAACATGATAATTCAACTCAAAGAATCTTTCTGATAAAGAAACTCATTGACTTTATGAGAAGTTTTTATAGGTACAATTTGATGAAAAAAAAAATTGGTGGCCACGCCCATCCAACGGTAACAGCATTTTTCGGTCACGTTCTGGAAAAAATTGGATTTTCAGTTCAAATGTCTGAAATTCTTCAACATATCTTAAAAATGCTTAGAATTAATACTGTAGACATTTGCAGAAAACTGCATGAAAAAACCTTTTCTTGTTCTTTAAGATATGGATCATCAAAAATTCAATATTTTGGTAGATGCTTCTAGAAATCCATAACGGTAACAAAATGTTCCCA
>JANSTP010195662.1:0-11754 GCA_025330745.1 Cladonema radiatum | reverse complement strand
GTAACCATGAAACCAGTTTCTTGAGTTGAATCATTTAGTCAGTTAAAACGTATTGCTTAGAAACAATTTACCCTTGAGTATGTTGAATTTCTTATTTCACAAGTCAGTATCACTTTCTTCAGAATCACTATCACCGCTTGAAGAGTAACCACGGTCTTCGAAATCTTCACCTTCTACTGTAAGAATATTTTGCAGGAATATTTTATCGTATAAACAAAAGTAGCTTCCCTCTGGGAATGTGAAATCACAGAAAAAGATTTTCAAAAACAACCAAAAGTGTCTTAAATTAAGAAAATGAAAAAGATAGAATTCCAGTCGCACAAATTTCAATTATTAGTAACAAACCATTTATTTGTAATTCTTACCACTATAACCCCCCTGTTTCACACACCCGGTGTGAGTACCAATTCTCACCGGGTAAATCAAATTTTGAAGCGGGTTCACTGGGTAAGGAAATTTGCTACTTTTTTTCACCGGGTAAATGATTTTTATTTGAGAAAAAGTTCAAACCTAAGTTAATTTCCACATATCATCTCTTTTTTATATGAAAAGTTTACATAGAAACCTTTATACTTTGGAAATATATTTATGAATGGATATACATTTTAAATAAGAGGTTGAAAAAATTTTACATAAAAAGATTTTTTTCACCGGGTAATTTAGTATTCTTCAAATTTCTGACTAGGAAGTCTAAATAAAGGAATTTTTCACCAGGTTGTTTTTCAAGCTCACCGGGAAGGTCAAAATTTAGAAAAATTTGACCGGGAAGTTCACCGGGTAGGATCTCACCGGTTGAGTGAAACAGTATCCTCTGTGCTAGACTAGATCTAGTCCCTTTTACACAAATCCCGCTCGGGAAAAATCGTACGGGAAAAGCCGCGATTTGAAAAAGGGACTAGTAGATCTTGTAAAAAGTCACGTGGTATCTAAGGCGAGCGTTTACCATCTACGACATGATATTTGATGTTGCGGTCTTTCCTTGATGTTTCGCTCGGCTCTATAGTATCTTACATCGAAAACCTGAATTTTCAGGGGGTCATGCAAGATAAAGTAAGAGTTGTAACTTCAGAAATAGCCGAAATGATAAAGTGAGGTTTCAGGTGAGAGATAAACTTTGCCTCCAATAACATTCTAATTCTATAGCTATCTGCAATTTTGCAAACCTGTTGTTGTTGTAAGTATCTTAATTTTATCCCATCAATATTTTGCTTCAAAACTTCAGCTAGCCATGTTAATATTTTTGGACGGCTACTGATAGCTAGCTTTTTGGCTGGTTTTCTGTTCTTGATTTCACACTGGGTTAGGGCTTTAGAAATGCTCTGCTAACCGTTGTGGAGCAGAGCTGAAACTTTACCAGATTCATTGTGTAAATAAGGTAAAATTACTTTTGTTCCTACAGACATTCATGCAGTCTTCATAGACAGAACATCTAGCAGAAATCTAGGCTAGGTAGCTCTGCTGATCGAAAAACTGTATATATAGTATAGTCCGCTTTTTACTTATTTTTGTGGGTTGTTTTAGTTGATACGTATCATTTTATAAGTTTTGTTAGTTTTTCCCTTAAAAATTGCTTCATATTCAATATCGCTTTGGAAAAACATAAAAGTAGCATGCTCTCCTTGACCAGCAGCCTTCTTTTGACTGTTTGAGTAGACTTTTCGAACATAATGGGCTTTATGAAGCCATACGAAGAATAACAATGTCTTACGAGATGTGTATATACTGTTTTCTGTGGATTTCCTTGTTCAGGAAAGACTTTCCGCTGAATATACTCTTTGAGAAGTTTATTCTACGCATAATTTTTGCAGAAAATAAAAATAATTTCTACAATTTTGAATACACAAATTTTTTAGAAACCTATTTTCAAGAATTATAGAACTTAATGTGCCAAAAATGAAATAAGCTTCCACAATGAGGAAAATATGAAAATATATTTTGCCGTGGAGAGGAAGCATATTGCAAACCTCTTCATCATTATTTTATATACATTTATTTGTACTCAAACATTTTTGAAAAGCACAAGCCATAAATATGATTAGCTTGATTTTCTGTCCATTCCGTGATTTTCTGTTTCCACAATTCTCCTAAACAAATTTCCTGGAAATTTGAGAATCTGAAAATCAATGAAAATTCGGTTACCACACTATATAAAATAATTTATATATGGAATGGAATGAACCACCAAAAGAAATGTATAGCAAGGTATATTAATTTAGTTTTGTTAAAAGATTAATTTCCACCTTTAGTTTTAATTACAGTGAAAGAAAATAGCTTAATTTGTTTCATTAAAATTCTATCTAACGGCACTTAATATAACAGGCGGTCAATGCTCAATGACTACCTAAAATATTTGGATGTGTTTTAAATGATCAAACTTTAACAGGAATATTCTTATCCTTTTATATTATTTCAGGGAAGTTGTCACTTTGAAGATTATAACCGTCAAAATTGAAATTGTTATTTTAAGCTTTGATCTAAGAAAGAGTGAGATTAATTCTAGGGGTATAGGGTGGAAGGCAGACGTCTATCTTTTTGAGAAAAGTTTTTCAACAAAAAAATTTTTCTCGCAGCACATTTCATTGCACACAGAAATCCCTAGTTTAAAACTACTGTGTGCGTTAAAAAGTTGCTGCTGAGAGCAGAAAAGATTGTCCATTTTTATACGTAGCATGGACACATCTTTTGATTACAATAACAGTTGAAACCTGTAGGTGAAACCGACCGCGAAGTCTGTTTGGTTCCGGTACATGATGATGTCTATTGATGATGTTATTGCTCCTGCCAATCACACTGATCAAAATATGTATTGCTACAACCATATTTAAACTTGAGTGTCCTGGTAGTCCTCGATGAACACAGATACAGCATCAGGGCCGCACCAAGGCAAGAATGTCAAGGGGCGCCAATTACATACAATTTCAGTGATAACCTGAATCTAGCATTATGCAAACAATGCAGCAAGACGTTTGGAATTTTGCAATTATTATGAAAATTATTATAGCCCCTTTTTCGTGACTTGTACATAGAGTCTATGCTCGACAACATATAATTACTCCAATATTCACGCTCTTCAAAGACGTTGGCCGTGTAAGATCAAAATTTGAAACCAAAGAAAGGATTTTAACCTAAATAAATTGTTCTAAAAATAGGATGTGATAATAGATGGAATATGTTCAGATAAAGAAACCCAAAATTGCCTCTATAGTTTTTTACTAAATTTTGAAACTCCCGTAATGGAAGCAATTTTGCTCGTCTCTTTGATTCACTTTTATTTGATTTACTATGCTGGGATAAAAAAAACTTACTGCATATAGAAACATATTTCATGGCTGGAATTTACATGCTAGGCACTTTCATAAAGCAACAGGCACTTTTTCAACAGGCACTTTCATAAAGTGGAAGCAATTCATGGGGTCCATTGGATTTCGTTTAAAAACCCTTGTTGTCTTATTCAAATGTGTTAAACCCTCAGTTAGTTTAGCTTTCGTGGAATTATCTTTTTTCGGTCCACACAACAGTATATGCATATCCACTCGATAAGTGGGACTACTTTCATTGCTAGGAAAGCCTCTCGTCTCTCATCGTTGTACGTATATAGGTTTTCAATCTTTTCAGAACATAATAGCTTAACTAAAATGGAGCAAATTTAGTTGCTGTTCGGGCTGTGCAGACACCAGCTGTATATCAAAGTAGAGTTACCCTAAAAATTGTTTTATTTTTCATTTATGGATTTTGGTGGGCTCAAATTGTGGCAGTAAACCCATCTATATTTCTTGCAAATCAAACAAAAAAGAAAAAGAGGATTCTACGATCCGAGTCAGCGTCATAAAGTTGCTTTAACCAATCAGATTACCAAACTATTCACGTTACTGTTTCTAACTGCAGGGAAAACAAAAACAGCATACGCCCCAAACTTTGGTCTAATCAAATGGGAAAGCATCAAGTTGAAACTTGATTGACGAAGTATGTTAACTGGAAATGTCAAATGACCTAACTTTCTCTCGCAGGTATAATAGAAATCTACCATAGTTTATGAAGCAAGGAGAAATGAAGCAAGGATAAATGGTTTTTCAACTCTAAACCCTGTGTTAAAAAATATGACAAGATTACGTAGAGAAAACTGTCTTTTATTTTTTACTTATATATAAAGGGACGTTAAAAAATTATTTTTTGCTTGTCAAATTCTAGGAGGGGGGGGGCACAACCCCTGGTGCCCCCCCGCCTGGTATGGCCCTGAGCATATACATATATACTTGTAGCTAGTTGCTATTATACTAATAGCTAGAACCAGCATAATGTATTAGAAGCTAGCTATGTGCGTTGGGGTACAGAGGAGGCTATAAACAGAAGCATCTTGCATAACAATGGGAAAAGTATTCAGCAACACTTGTTGACAGTTTTCACAGGTGGCTAGCTACCTAACAATCAAGCTAGCTAAAAAGGTCTAACTACAAAAAAATCTACCAAAGCCGAGCTACCGGAAGAAAATCTTTTAGTTGAGCAAACAATATAGTTATAGTTAAAAAAAATGATAATCTTGAATATTATCCACCGTCTTTGTTTTGAATGTCTAAGAAAAATAACAAACCAGTGAAAAATAGTTTTTTTCACAGTAGCTACCGGTTAGAAAAACTGACCGGTGCGTTATAGTTTTTTTTTTATTTATACAAATACGATTTACTACCCCCGTCAAAATTATTATGCGCTTCTGATTTTTTGTCACTTGTAATTTCAAATCAGATTTGTTGCAATATCGACTAGTCCAATTTCCGTACAGTAAAAGAAAAATCACGTACATAAAAATAATCCAATTTCCGGAATAGAAAATTGGACTAGATTTCTAGTCTACCTCTGTGCTCTCAGATGTTATATCTTGCATCCTTGGTGATTGTTCTCCATCAAACCACTGCACAGCATATTTACCATCGTTGAGAAGCCAACCACTCTCTTCAGGAACAGTGATTGGCGTGAAATAAGAAGTTCCTGATCGCCAGATTCTTGAAATATAATGCACTCTGTGTATTTTCTTCAACAACACCTTTGAACAAGGCGGAAGAGAACTTCCATCCAATTTCTTCAGAAAAGATAAACGTTTTGTTTCTGACTGCGTAGACGATTGCTTGTATTTCTGAAGGAATATTAATGAGCGTGCCTCATCCACTAAATTAGTGTTTTTAATTCCATAAATTAGACAGACAAATTTTTAAATTTTTGAAATTGTCTCACCAGTAGCCTTCCTTCCAGTTCCTTAGATTTTTGAATGCATCTTGAATATCTTCGTTTGCCTCCATTATTTTGAGAGGCTTAATTTTGCCCTTTCCTACAAATGCAATCGTATAATCACTTCCGTTAAAATCGTGGAAACTTGGAAGCGCTCTGCACACGTTTTCTTCCAGCTTTTTGTAAATTTGATTAATGCTAATGTATCTTAGGCTATTGTTTGACTGCAGAACAACCTCTAGCCAAACTTTCAAGATAATAGATCGAAACATCCAAGGGTTATTATCAAGACATCTGTGTCAACAGTACGCACCACAACATTGCTATTTGGATCAAGAAACGTCAAATGGTAAATCATTCGACTATCTGCTTCCTCATGACAGTTATATAAGTCATCAACTTCTGTTTTCAAAACTCTATCGTCAACTGAAATATACTTATAGCATTCGTCTTCTGAGTTTGCATAAAGACTTTTATTTCCCAGCAAAATTGCACACTCAGATTTTCCCCATTCTTCTAACAAAAAGCTTATCAATGATCTTTTGAAACTTTGATTTTTTAAAGCTTCCTCCCAATCACTTGATCGTTTTTGTGTTGGTTCAGCAATGTAATAATCAGAAGTATATTCCGATCTTAGTTCACTTTCGATATCTTTGATAGAGGGCGACACCCACATATTAGAAACAAAATGTATTTGTTGCCCACTGAAGCTCATAACTTGTTTTAATATATACGCTGCAACAGAACCATAGTTAGATGGAAGATTTTTATGGAGGTGCAAGAAAAACATAGCATCAACTATATTCACGTCGATAATCTGTGGTGGAGCTGTATCAATTTGATTTTCAAGGTGTTTCATTAATGTCGATTTTTGGGTCTTGAATATTTTTCCATGTAAATGACAAAGTTACAAAGGGTAGGGTGAAAGAGGATATTTGAAAACTTCTGTGATATCTAACTTTTTCTGTAGTGAAATTGAGAGCAGTGTCCCAAAAATTTCCCTAGAAATACAAACTGTTAGTAATTTCCGATCCTTCGAAGAGATCTTTTTCTTCGGTGCTTCGTTAACAAAATTGTTTATCGGAACTTTTTTTATTGGTTTTTCAAATCGTAATGGATCAGATAAACATTTATTAACAAAAATGTCGCGGTGTTCTGACCCAATTTCAAAAATGTTCAATAAAACCAATTCTGTCTTCGGCAACGCTGTTCTCCCTGTTCCGATATTGAATAATTAATCTTTGGGTATACTTTCATCAAAGGGATTCATCGTTTGTTTTATACTTTGACATATTATTGATACTGATGAGCTAAATTTTCTAATTTGATATGGACTTAAATGATAGGATGTATCTTCTTTTTTTAAAAGTCCTGCCTCATCTAACACCTTGGTGTTAATAGATGTGTTTACAGAATGTAATATTGTCCATCTTTGACATGCTGCTATTGAGCTAGTAATGCTAGCAACAGCACCTTATTTGGCAGCATCTTTATTCAATGTCTGCTCTAAAGTAAGATCAATAGCACTTCTGGAAAAATTGGTATGTGTCCGTTTTATCCCAAAATGCCCTCTGCAAAATTCTTCATAAACTTCAGGATGTGTGTCCTTTAGACATAAAAGATTTTGATGGTAACGAACTGTCCATCTGGAATAGTTTTGGTGGTTGAAAGCAAAAAACAATGATGCTATATCTGGTAAACAGCTGACAAAGAGTTGGAAATCGCCAGTTCGTATACCTCTCAAAAAATTGTGATACAAATGGATCATTCGGACATTAGTCATCCAAAATTTTGGTGTTATTTCCCATTCTCCTTGAACTGTTTTGTCATATAATTTTTGATATGATGCCGAAACGTCCTTAACTTCTTTAGGAAGCTTCGAGTAATCTTTTTGAGATTTCAAATCGTTCTGTGCTTTTTCAGTAATAATCCGAATTTCATCTGAATTTTCTTGACTCTCTAGAAAGGTATTATAATGCAAAATTTGAATGGACAGGGAAAGCTTTTCATGCATATTTCGACAATTTTTGTAATTTTTCCTGTATTAAAAGATTTCAAAGATCCTTTGGCTAAGACGCCTGATTCTGTCAAAATGTATGGGTTCTCCGCTCTCTCCTAAGAATTTCCCAAAAACAGAAAGTAGAGCCATTTCAATATGAAAAGGCCCCAAGGCAACAAAGATTCTATCAAATGTTGGTTTCTCTTCAAACTGTAGTTTTAAAGCCATCTTTGCAATGGCTAAATCGTATGCAACGCAAATATTTTGTTTGTTCTTTTCATCAGCAATCTGGATAGTTCTTTTCATAGTCTCCATAGCAACTGAATTTGATGTATGAGCTTGGTTGATATGAGGTAGGTACCATATTCTCTAAATGGTATCTGATTTTGGCTCGATAATGGCGTTCCAACCAGACCAAGATGAGGTATCATTTTCCGAATTACTACAGACAGCTATACAGTGAAACATATCTTTATCAAAATGTTCTTGCCTTGTTTTTTTAGATATATTATGTATTTCCGTTCGTGGATCTGTGTCTCAAAGAAAGGGGGCTGATAAAGGTCTTTGTTTTTTTTTCTGTATGGTTCGATTATCAAACCTGAGGCTTCATATGTTCATTCTTCGTTTAACTGAAGGCTGACTTTTCTTTAATTTGTCAACATCTTCCAAACATTCAAAATTCACTGTTGTTGACTCAGTATCATTATTCCTTTCTGATTCAGTGACGAGTTGGGAGGCGATCCCGACGGTGTCATGCAGTGTGTCATTACCACTTAACATATCGACATAACAATCATAATTATCCCAAGCTACTCCTCAGGGTTCGGAACTAATTTTTGCTTCCTTTGGTACCAGAAAATTGTTTGATTCTATTGCGTTGAACGCCAGTTCTGTTTCTATTTCCTTTATAGTATGGTAATTGGCACAATGACCAAATCAATTTAATATATTAATTATTTTGCCACTTCCTGCCATATTTTTCATAGTAACACCCAGCAGTAAATGTTTTGCAGGCTTTTTTTGTCCATTTGTGGCTGGGAAAATAACGTCTTGGCTTATTGACTTGACTCGTCCTTTTTTGCTATCATTTTCCCATTTTCGTGAGTCTGGGCCACCAATTAAATGAAAACAAGAATAATTCTAAATCATTCGGAATATCTCCTCTACATATTTCAGAAAAATCAATATATTCAGAGAGACTTCGTTTTTCCATTTTTAAGATTGACTCTCTTAACATATAGGCTACATCTCTCATTTGAATCTCCTTATCGAGATGCTGCTTCCTGTAGAGTTGTACGTTGGTAATGCACGAGCTGTATACTATATTTCCTCTTCTTGTGTTACCTTTTTCTATTCGTATTTCATCTTTAAAGTGCTTACAGAGTTTGTTTTCTAGCTTTTGTGCACTTGGTATAATGTCATAATAGTCTTCTCCTCCAATTTCTCGGACTAAAACACCATAGTGCTTGTTAATATCTGCAAGTAAATGAACTTCTTTTTCTTTAATGATCTTTGTTTCGACAAATGTTATTATTGCCTTAAAAGCTTGTTCATAAACTTGACGATTTTCATGCCATTCGGTGTTTTTAGAACATGTTAGTTGTCCTTTTATCCTCTTGACTTTTTCTGCTTCATTTTGACGAGCCTTTCTGCATCCGCTGTGGTATAAAACGTCTTTTGCTATGAAGTCTACTGTTGCAATTTTCGAAAGCATTTCCTCGTCATTTAAAGACTCAGCATAACTTTTGATCTTTTCAGCAAATGATTTCATCTCAACTTTACTTAATGCTTGTTCTTTACAACTAAATTTCTTCCTGTCTTTCCCACAAAACAAACATACTGGCTTGAAAACTCCTCTTCTTGCTTCACAATCCGGGAGACCTTTTGTACTGGAACGAGTTGTTGTTTTCTTTGTAGGTTTTTTAGTTTTTTCAGCCTCGCCTGTATACTTCTTCAATTTCGTCGTTTTTGCTTTAGAAAGCACAACGAACTGTCTATAGCATTCTAAATGGTAACCATATTGTGAATCTAAGGTTTCAGGTAGAGTTACATTACAGCGTGTCGAGTTGCACTGCTTTCTTATGAAAAGAACATCTTTGCAAGTTTTTAATGACTTTTTCCTTGAATGGCAAAACTTTACCAGCCGTTTCAGTATTTTTTTCTTTTCCAACGTGGATACAGCATCTAAGCACTGAAAAAATATGCATACAATACTTGAAAAGCATATTATCAGCAGCAATTAGCTAATTCCATTTTAAATATTTTTTTGCCTTGTTTCAGCTTCATAAGTTTTCAAAAGTTTGAGGTTTTTTAGATATTTTTACCCAATCCAGACTGGATGAGTCTCCAATCCTCCCCCCAAAAAAGGCATGTTTCCTTAGTTCCAGTTAAGATGGGATTATAGAGATATGATTCACATCTTGTAAGAGTTCAAAACTTTGACAACATGATGTCCTCAGCAAAAAACAGAAGAAAAAAAAAAAAAGGAAAAAAAATGCGCAGGAAGCTTCTTGATTACATAGAATAAAAAGAACCTCATAAAATTTTACGTTTATTTCTGTTACTAATCTGGTCTTCTTCTAGTGATGCTGTAGAGTGTTTCGGCTTGCCTGAATAAAAATTAGATAAGTCAGATCAATAACTGAAAGAGCGCATAGTAGTTTAATAAGACTCATCCAGTTTTACCTTGAAGAGATTCAGAATTGGAGTTTACTGTTGGGCTCACTTCATTTTCCAGCATACTAGCATCACTATCCTCAGAAATTGACACTGTAAAATCATAAAACTAATTAAGAAGCTGTAAAAATGGCTTTCATATAACTTTTACGATTCACTTCTTATAGGCGTTAAAAACTTCAAAAAAATATTATTTTCTACCATCACATTGAAAAAATGCGCAGAAAGCTTCTTGATTACGTAGAATAAAAAAAACTGATAAAAATTTATTTCTGTTACAGATAGCTTCTTCTTCTAGCGATGTTGTAGAGTGTCTCGGCTTGCCTGAATAAAGATTAGATAAGTCAGATCAATAATTGAAAAAGCACAGAGTAGTTTAATAAGACTCGTCCAGTTATACCTTAAAAAGATTCAGAATAAGAGTTCACTGTTGGGCTCACTTCATTTTCCAGCATATTAGCATCGCCATCCTCAGAATTTGACGCTGTAAAATCATAAAGTTAATCAAGAAGCTATAAACGTAACTATCATACCGTATTGCCTCGATTAAGCGCCTCTTCCTTGCACAAGCCCCCCTCAAACTTAGCACCCATTTTGGAGGTGAAATTGCACAGGAAGCGCCTCCCTCAAGTAAGCACCCACCCTTCGCATAAGGGCTCAACCTCAAGGCATCAGGATTGGGCGGTTATTCAAATTTTAGACAAATACATTAATGGAATGCACGGGAATTCAGCAAAAGGATCGAATAGACAACGCAGCTTGTGCTAGTTTTCATTATTAAATTTGTTATGAAGAAAGAATAAGAAAAAAGCCTTGAATTATAAGTCAATAAGACAAAAACTGGCTTCTTTGAATTGCTTTGTAATCTCTCTTTTACTAATAAGCGTCCCCTTCGAATAAGCACACACTCTAGAGCCTCAAAAATGTTATAAGCTCCCCGGGCACTTAATCGAGGCATTACGATATAAGAAGAAATTATCACATTGTTTCGAGTACTATATTAAAAAGATCTTTCGAGTTCGTTTATTTTTGCTGTCTATTTTTGACATGGCTAACGACGAGCTAAGAGCCTAACGACGAGCCTTTTTACGAGCCTAAATAACAGAGAAAATAAATATACGCAAAACATGTCGTATTACACGAGCAAAAACATGCGCATGCGACATATAACTGGTTTATCCCTTTCTTCTTGTCCTCCTGTAAGTTTATTTCTTTATTAACTACTTTATCTAAAAAATTTCAATGTTTCTTAGCCAATCAGATTAGGTATCTTTTCTGAGATAGCGATTGTGTAAATGAAAAGAGTAGATGAAGGGGACATGCTAAAGGCACAAAAACTTTAAATTCAATCCGGCAAAAGTAATGGAAGCTCCAGTGCATAATGCAGTTTGAAAAGAAATATTTGCAATGTGAATGTAATCCATTTATAGTCCAGTCCCATGATCGGAGATTTGGACTCCCGTGGGCTTTAGATGGAAATTTAAAAAACTATGGATTTTCTGGAAGTTCATAGTCCCAACTATCAGAAAAATGTTTTGTTTTTGCATTTTTGGGCCAATTGGGGCCACTTTTTGACGTCAAGTGTCCATGAAAAGATGTGTCGGTCAGCAAAAACCTTTTTTCACCAAATGTAGACTTTTTATACATCAAACGAAAGATAATTTTATGCTGATCAACTTTTTATAAAAGACCAGTATTTCTAAAAAACGCCTTTTCAAGTTAGAGGTCTTTAAAGATTAAAACTTTGCATTCATTCACAGCTATATTAATTATGCAAATATCAGTTGGGGAAGCACACATCGATCAAAACTAGAAAAAATTTACATTCGGCAAAAACACGCAATGCGAATTATTTTTCA
>JANSTP010195551.1:0-11755 GCA_025330745.1 Cladonema radiatum | reverse complement strand
CTTTGCGATTTGAACCGCAATCTCCACAATATGCTAGAAGAAGCTAGCGATCAATGAGCAATGAGAGACAAGGCGTTTGTTTGAGATGAATGGAGGATAAAATAATTTTCTGATTTTATCATTTATGTTTTTGCTTGAAAAGCAACATGCTTTTATTAGATCCTAGAATTTTTTAAAAATGTGAATTTCCATTTATTTTCCAAACAAGTTTACTTGAATACCAGTTGAATACCAGTATATTTCTTGGCTTTTCATGGGTAAAAAGGCTATCAGAACTGCAAAATATGGAGATTCATCATCGGTGCTTTCCCTGACTAATTTTACATAAACAATATTTTAAGACAATAAATTGCTAATATTCGCTGCCAGAAACTCAAATTGTAGATTTATAATCTCTATCGTTCTAAAATAATCAACTATATACTTTTTTCAGATATTGAAAGTGATGTAGGTTTTATACTTTTATACTAGGCCTAAAGAAACGTGGAAGAGATATATCATTCTGTAAATTACTACGCTATCCGATTACTCACTATGGATTATGTATTATGCGTTATGCTTTATGTTTTATGCGTTATGTATTATGCGTTTTGTACCAGCCCGTTTTTTATACAGAAAACAAATGTTTCTAACCCCTGACCTTAGAAGACTTCTTTGCAACTCTATTATACAGCCCTATTTCGACTACGCCTGCCTTGCATGGTTTCCTAATTTGAATAAGGGTCTAAAAAAAACTGAAAGTAGCACAAAGGAAGTGTATAAAACTTTGTTTAAAGTTTAACTCCAGGACTCATGTAGGTTTAGACCACTTCAGAAAAATTAGTTGGCTCCCGGTAAATGATCGTTTCTCAGTTATTTCTAATGTCAGCCTCCATAAGTTTGTCAACTCCCTATGTCCAAAATATACAAATGATATGCTTAGTTTGAGAGATGATAATACAGCAACAAGGAATTCTTTTTTAAAACTAAGGCAACCTTCAGCAAAACAGACTTTGGAAAGCAAAGTTTTTTATTTTTCGCTCCTCAACTTTGGAACAAATTACCTAAGGAAATCAAAGAAATTTAAAATATTAATACATTTAAGCATGCTCTCAAAAACTATTATTTTAAAGAAAAAATGAAATTGGATTCTGGCATCTACTTATATTAGGTTTTTTTTTTTTTAATTTTATCTTATTTTATTTTGTTTTGTTTACTTATTTATTTATTATTATTATTACTATTATTATTACTATTATCATTATTTTATTTATTTATTTATTTATTTATTTATTTATTATTCTATTAAAGGGACCACAATGGAAATCAGACTTGAGCTTTGTTTTGTGTTATCCCTGTTACCATACTTTTATCAAATTTTCATTTTAAATAGTTTATTTTATTTTTGTTCTATTAGGTGTTTATTAATTAATTTATTTATTTCTGGTTTTAATTGTAAATAATGATGTATGGTTTCGAAATATACTTACTTACTTACTTACTCACTTACTTACTTACTTACTTACTTACTTACTTACGTCATATTTAAATGAATTTGGAGTCACCATTTTGATGTTTCCGTATCTTGTGACTATGATGTTACATCATCTTAAAAAATTTTTGTTGGTTCTGATACCGTGCCAGAATGCACAATATCTTGTCGACCCAGTAAGTAAATTGCAGAACAACTTTACAAACTAGTTGACAATCTTCACGGTGTGTTTAGTAACAGGCAGAAATCAATGTCAATGTGTTTTTGGTGAATGGATTTTAAAATATAGTATCCGTGGCAATTGCCACTATTTGTGATTTCATGAAAGCAACTTATCCTAAAATTTGAAATTCTATCACACTAAGGTATAAGTAAATGGCAAAGAATGGGTAAAAAATATTTGCTGACTTCGCATTTTTCTTCGAATCGTTCATCTCTACTTGAAACGAGGAGAAAAAATAATTTTGAAGTTTCAGCTGCCTTTAGTTAATCAACAAAAGACCGATCACGACTATAGTCAGAAAGTTTTTGAGTATAGGGTCGTTAGACGTTCGTTGCCCGTGGGAATACCTTTCCAACGAGACTAAAAAGACCCTCTGGAGGAGATAATCATGTTTTTGTCGATTGCATTTTTACATTTTCAGAGGGACTTTTTAAAACTGGGATGCATCGAAAGGGTTATATTTGATCTAAAAATGCCAGCACAGATAAATTCCCTTTAAATACCCATAAAAAAGATGATCGAGAAAGAGAAATGAAAGAAGAGATATATTATTTTGGAAATTATTGAATTTTCAAATTTTTCATCATGCGTTTATTATGCGTTTTGTACTCGCCCGAACAATATGTACAGCAGAGGATCCAGGAGAGTTCTTACCTGGATCTTAGAATGTATTCTCTTCAAAATTAGCAGTATTCGTAACGTATAAAAAGTATATATATACCTTCTAATATTTCAATTCTCGCATTTCCGCAAAGCTAATTTAGGTTCAGCGGGCCGTTGAAAGTGCTTTCAAGTTTTAAAAGCGAAAAAACTTAAAAATAATGGAAAATGGAAGTGGCTCCGCATCCCCTTCCAGACTATCCGTATCTTATAAATATGATCTAAAACATGGAAAATTAAGTAAAATACCAATTTATATTGTTATTTATATTTATAGCATACATCATAACAGTGCTCACAAAGCTTTTATAATATTTCATATAAAAACAACAAATATTTGAATTTTTTTCAGTATTATAAACTTTTCGTTATAGTTTTTGCATAATCCATAAATTCTGAAAACTAATATCCATATAAGGAAATTACTGAAATATGCTGTAGTAAAAAGGACCGAACGAATATAGTATAGACCGCGTATCTATTCAAATCAGATGTTGAATGAATGTGTTTAGATTATGTACATTAGATTTCTAATTTATTAATGCCTTTTTCATTGGCAAGTAATGTCAGCCTTGATAATTAATTGCCAACCTTTTTATCCTGAAAAAAGCTATGAGCCAATATGGGACAATACAAGTTCAAACACAATGCGAGATTTCTTGATACACAGCACTAACTAAAAAAATCTCGAATCATGTGCAAAAGAGTCTGCGCTAAGAATATGAAAGTATTGGTACCTATTTTTGAGGGCAGAGAAGAACATAATATTGGAAAGAATAATGCATAATTTATTAACAACTGTATTAATTAAAATGATTAAGTTGCTAAAACAATTGACTTACAAATTGGTTTGATACATACACTAAAAACACTAATCGCTTGTCTAATCAAACTCACATTGGTTGCAACACTTACATCTAATTCGGCCGTCATTCTTTCTAAGACAGCGTCCTGCAGTAAATTTTGTAGGCTCGATTGACCGTCCACCTCTTGCGCATTTTGATTTTTCACACCTTTTTTGAACTAAAGCAAAGATAAGTACAATATTAGCCAGGTGTTTTAGGTATCTGAACAATATGCCAAACACATAAAAAGTTATAGTCAAATATTGCACAATTATCACGATTCAAAAGAATCAAAATTAGTGCTCAATATTCAATATCATTATGTTTTTTATCAGTACGAATAGCAAGGTGGGTACTATCTTTGAACATGAAGTATACACTCGATTAGTGGAAGCTCCATATGGGAATAATCAAAGACGTACCACTGATAAAATGTTTCACTTTTACATTTATCCAATAAGTGGAACCTTAGTGAACCCGTGAAAGAAGTTCCATTCATCAAAACGTCTCTTTAAGTTTTTTAATAATCAATTTGAATATTTGATTTAGATTACTTTGCTACTATAATTGTTGAAATGTGTGGGCTTAATTAAGTATTTGTGTGTTTCCATCTAATGATAGCTAACAAATATCTTGTAAAAATATACCAAAAATGATGCCCAGATTGATTACCTGAAACTACCTTAGAACAAAAATACGGTTCCAATTATTGAAAGTTCTACTCATCAAGGGTTGTGGCTACTTATCCGACTAAAATAAGAGAAAATTGTAGTCAAAGAATCTAGAAAATTAATTCCTGTTAATGAATTTGCCACTTGTTTGAGGTTCCATTTATCGATCGTTCACCGAAGTTTTTTAGTTTTCTTGGATCAAAATTGTCCAAGATTGGAGAATAATTGACATTCATACACAGCAATATATTAATTATAAGTGAACATAACCTGGACAATTTTTAGTAAAATAATTCGTTAATCTGGGGCCGTAAGAATATTTTAGGGTTTAGTATGAATTTTCTGAAGATCCTTTTTCAATTAACGGAAAATAACTTCATTGAAAGTATAGATAATGATCAAGGAAAAGGGATGAATATTCAACACATACTAATACACTTTTTGATTAATATCTTGATAATACACATGCATATTTTCCCCACAAGAGAGGAGGAATATACTCTCTTTTACCTTCCAATACATTTGGGATCATCAAAAAAGCAGAATATTTCAGGAAGGTTTGTCTATTTTTTACATGAATGTGCATCATAAACAGATCGTCTTTTGATTTGTTCAAGTTTCTCTATGGAACGCTGTTTCTGTTTTCATTTAACGTTTCATAAGGAAATGTGTTGCATGTAAGTGCATTTTGTCTAGATACCGTTATATCTCTACTTGTCATAGTATGAATAGACTTCCTATATGCTTCCTTTCAGCCATAGTGCGTTATGCACCCGTCAGCTTTCAGCATTAGCATGAATTATCCAGTTATTAGGACTTGAAAACTCCAAAATCAAGTATAGCCAATAATATTAAAGTATAGCCTGCCTTCCTTTTTTTCTATTCGGTAAATTACAACTTAAATGCTTGCAAATTTCCGAAGGAATTTCCGAAATATTCTGATTAAATGATTTAAAGAAAATAAATAAATAAATAAATAAATAAATAAACAAATAAATAAATAAATAAAAACCTCTGTACAGTAAAGCCAAATTTAATCGAAACATTCTTAAATTTGATGTCTGTAAAAATTTTGAAATCAAGAGCCTTTTTAAATAGCTAGAAAATTTATAAAACTTAGTTTCACAAAAGCTTCAGTTTAAGATAATTATGTTTTATGGATCGCACGTGCTTTGCAGATCAAATGGAGAGTTGATGGGGTCTGTAGGTTTTGCTCAACAGTTAGTCTGTAACTTTTTAGAAATAGACTTTTTGAATAAAACAATTTGAGTATGAAATCACTTACTGCAACTGCATTTGCACTCTGCCACTGGCACGTCACTCTGATAATCGCAAACCTTGAAACAGCAACGGAGAGAAGCTATGAGAGAAGTCAAAAAATTAGTCAGAGCCTACATAACGTGTCTCAGAGGCGTATCGTGAAAAAATAATTTATTATCTAGGAAGGCCCCACCATTGTCGGGACCGATGAGAAAGAAAACTTTTGAAATTTAGAAGCCAATGCTTTTAAAAATTTTTTTTTTCCCGTAAACTACGAATGAATGGTATTCTTTAGATGAGTCAAGTCCTGATAGCCGGACAATTGCATCTTTTAAAAAAACCTTGCTTTCTTTCATACGTCATCGTTGTAATTCTGTTTACAAGATTCGTGAAACATTAGGCTTGGAACTTTTGGCACGGTTAAGACTGGGCCTCTCGCACCTTCACGGTCATAAACTCAATCATAATTTCAATGATTGTATAAATTCGTTATGCTCCTGTAGCTTTAATATTGAAGACATTGCGCATAATCTACTGCACTGCCTGCACTTCTTAGAACTGCGTATTATTCTATTGAACAAAGTCACTCATATCATAAGTAACTTTATGTCTTTATCTCAGATCTAGAAAAGTTACTATTTTGATATATGGTAGCAGCCTGGTTTCATGTGCTGATAATGAAAAACTTTTGTTAGTTGCTATTATTTTCGTGAAAGAGAGCAAAAGATTTGATATTTCTTTTTGTTTGCGACTACTTCTGATCTATGTTCTGATGAAAGACTAGAATTTGACTGACATGTCTTTAATTAGCTACTAACGTTTTTAGTTGTTTCATTTTTATGTTATTTGTCATTACTTCTTCTTTTACTTGTATGTACCTTAAGGAACCATAATATCCTTTAAGGTTTGTGTCATTGTTGTTTTGTCTTTAGTTGTCTTTTTTCGTTTTTGTACTTGACTGTACTAAAAAAAATTAGGTGCTCTAGTTTGCTAAAATTGACTCCAAATTTAAATTAGTCAATTCCAATTTAACAATTCCATTAGTCCAACATATATCTGTTAGACATTCCAATTATCCGACAAAAGCAAATTCGAGTATCTGCTTATCTGTTGTTTGCAAGGCAGTTTATGACAACAAAAACCCAGATAATAGGTAATCTTGTATGTTAAAATTAGCTTATTTTCATCAACAGAAAAATTACTTCCCCTGCTTGCCTTCTACGCACCTTACATTTCCTACGTACCTTACGTGCTCTAAATGCCTAACAGCCCCTAGGTTTCCAACGACGTACCCTGTGTCTTGTGTGTCCTACAGTATTTGTTATACTTAATCCACCAAAGCTTCCACAAATATTCACACAGTCGCTATGAAATTTCTTATTGTCTATCTAAGTCGGCCGAATTTCCGTATAAAAATTTTTTGGCACTTTTGATTCATTTAAAAATTCTTGTTCCCATTGACACTGGGCAAATACAGCGCGGTATTTGCCCGCTGCTATTGGTTACGTCAATTTACTTTGCACAACAACGAAAAAATAAACAAATTCAATGCAATGGCATCATGCAAAATACCTAACGTTCAATTCAGTCTTCCTTTATGAATTATTCTGTTTAGAGACAGAAGTCTATAACTTTGAGGGAAACCATCATCAAGTCTTTGACGTGTAATAATCCATATATTAAATATTTGCTTCGTGAAATACCTTTGAATATTGATCTCCGTTTCGTATTGCCCTCGCAAGGTCGGGCAATACTTTGACGTCGGACAATATTCTGCGTTATTTCCCTCGCAAACATGTAATGTCGGGTTAGTATTTCCCTCACAAACATGTAATATAGGTTTGATATAACAAGCCAAGGCAGTGAAGTAACTAATCTCCCTTTCTCTAACCATCAAACCCTTAACCTTTCCTGTATTTGCGATAGAGAGTACCCATTCTAGCAACTGGAATTTCAGAAAATAATTCTAGTATCAACTTGGTTAGCACGATTGAATTACCTAAATTGAAACCAATAATACTATATAATTGAATATTTGTTATAAGGAATTGTTTTTCCCTGTTTTTTTGGAGCAAATATTCTTTATAGAGGGATTTGGTGTAGTAGATAATTAATTTCCTCAAGACAATACCCTTATAACAAGACAAATGTAATTTGAAGGTGTAAAAAATCTAATGTCTTCTTCTCTCATAAAAAGAGAGCATTTGCAGCAACATTTTATCGGTTTGATTCCTTACAAAAAACTTTTATTCTGGAAAAATGTGAAATCGATATTTAAAGTTGAAAGTGTTAGCGTGTGAGAATACCATTTTTATTTCTTTTTTTAGTTTTTTCTGGAAACAGAGGTTGCGTGCTGTAGGGGCCGAATATTACATAAAGAGGTTTTATGATAGTCTGTTAAGTAGAGTAAAATAGATTCGTGACAAAATTTAGCATAAAGAATTTTATAATGATTCCGAAAAAAAGCTGCAACGCAAATCACAAACGTAAGTATAGGGTTGTCAAAAAACAAGCATGAATAAATTTTTTAATATCTTCACTAATACTGCGATTTCATTGCTGAAATTTTACAGCGTTTAGCTATGATAATTATTTTTTCGATAACCTCGATAACCTCGATAATTCGTGGAAGTTAGAGTCTATCAATATTTCTTAAAAATATTAATTAAATCAAAAAATACACAGAGCGCATAAACAATGTCAAAAAGCATAATCATCTACTGCAATAAATATAACAAGTTAACTCAAATGCTCAATGCTACCACAGCTTAACTTTTAAAATTAGTTTGCAGCAACTATGGAAATGCTCAATTGTGTTATCGATGTGACTTTGAGGTTTTTGACACGTTTTGATGAACAAATTTGACATTTTGTATACGCTTTATGTATTTTTAGATTTTATTTATATTTTTGAACCGTGACAATAGACTCTGACGACTTGTTACGGTAACATTTTGTTTTATCGGAAACAGAGTTATAATAGTTTGACACTGTAAAGTTTCAGCCTTTCAGCAATCAAAACGCAGCATTAACAAAGATATTATTAAATTTATTCATGCTTGTTTTTTTTGTTTTTGTTTTTTTGACATACTCTACATATGAAAAATTGTAATAAAGCCTTATAATCTCAAAAATAAACCCCCATACAACTTTGCTCAAAAACAATTACTTTGTTTTGTTCAAACATATTCTATAAATATAATATATCGGCTGAATCGTTTCAGCAGTGTTTGTGTTAAAAGTTTGTGGTGCAGAAAGGTGTGCTCAAAAATTACCTTAAAACAGTAGAAGATATTCAATTACTTTTCATGATACAATCCTTTAATTGCCTGATATTGTACACAATGGTTACTGGAGTTTCCTCTTCTCACATTTTCAATATTCAATTCATTTCGCCTGATCGGTATTCATATTATACCTTTTTTTATAAGCAACTAGGCGCAAGGGTCAGACCTCCGAGTTGCTTGAATTTTTCCGAATTTCAGTCCTCAAAGTTACTTAGCGGTTGCTTAGCAAATAATCAGTAATGCAAGAACTGCATGCCGCTTTTGCACTCTCTGGTGGTGATTTTTCTGAAATGCAAAAGTAAAAAGTGGGCTGGCATTTAAATATGAGCTTACAACAAAGTAATAAACTTACATTTACATAAACTTAAACTGATAGTGGCACAAAAGCACAGGTTACCGGAAGAAAATCTACACGAATTTTTTTTTATAAGCAACCGTTTTATAAGCAACAGTACTAAAAATTGGGATTTCGTTAAGCAACTTTAGTACTATGCAAAATTAATTTAAGCAACATTTTTTACAGGAAATTAAAAAAAAAGTAAAAATTCTACTAAAGAAGGCTCGAATGGGAAACTTAAGTTCATAATTACCTAAAAAGAGAATAACTATATTTCCATTCATATAAAGCTTTCTCCGTAATAACCAAGGTTACAGATTTAACTGAAAACATTGATTAGAATGTTAAGCAACTGCTAAGCAACTTTAGTATCGAGTTGGTGCGTTTTTCTAAGCAACTTTAGTTGCAGACAAAAAGTCAAGTTGCTTATAAATAAAATACGTGTAGTCAATCTTATCATCGGAACCTAATGCGCTGTTTGGCACAGTAATAACTTAGTTTTACAGTAATAACTTAAAATAACTTAATTTTTTTTTGAGTGTAAATACACTAACAGCTACAGGTTTCATGTGCACTATTCTGTTTTTTGGAACGTTTCATTCTATTTTGTATGCTTACCGTTTCACGCTGGACAAATTTGCATATTTCCATACTCTATCGTAAAGTTTGACCCTAGTGAAAAAGTCTTCAAACTTGATCAGTTCACTATGATTTTATATAATAATATGATTTATAAGCTCACGAAGCGCATAGGGCACGCAATTAAGAATACTCATGATAATCCCTTTAGTTCATATTCCCTAGAAAATAATTGCGCATCATGCAACTTTATTCCGAGTCTTTTAAACTCGTAACTTTCAACTTTTTTGTTAAAGTCTCTAACTACAGAATTTTTCCGAAAAATGTTTGCGAGTAACCTTTTGTATTCTCACAAAATTTCGGACAGTAACAAAAAAAGGGAGAATATAAAAATTTATTCTTTTTCAGGGAGGGTTTTTTAGGTCGCAATTGAAGGGAAAAAAACTTTCAAATTACCATGCAACTTGGTATATTGTCAGAACAACTCATTTGCAAGTATTCTGAAAGCATTTATGATTAATAGCGTTATTATTCTTGTAGGCCACACTCGAAAATGGCCTAAAATTAGTCAATAAATGCCAAACATTTGAAACTCCAGGACAGAAAAAGATTTTTTCATACTGTTTCATGAAATGTTCCGCCTACTCTAAATACATTTAAAATATTAGCCCAAAGTATTTGACATTTAGACCAGATATATGCCGGAATCGGAGAAAATTATCGATTAAGGGTGTTTGCCACGGCCATCGTGGGCATTGATAAACCATATTATTTTATCAAAATTTTTCTCAATGAGCTTTAAGAAAGATTTAGGGAAGTTTCTTTGTCTTTTTTAGTAAAAAGTTTCTTTTTTAGTTTCTTTGTATTCTCTGCATTCCTCTCATGGGTGTGCATCAATATAGCACATAGCAAATCGCGCCATTGTTATTTATGAAAAGAAATCAAAACTCGTATTTTAGAAAATTTGTCAGATTGAAAGGATAAAATACCATACAAAAATTTAAAATTCAGTAAGAGGCTTTTCTTTTTTTTATCAAATAAATGGAAAGTGCTTATAAACTAGCCTAAAAAATATGATGTTAGTAAAATATCTGTAAAATTAGCCGTAAGTACGGCTGTTAAGAAACTCAGAAAAAAAGCCTGTACACCCAGTGTCCAAATCTTAAAATTTGGATTTTAAGATTTTTTCGAATATCGCAAGTACTTCTCTAATTATTAAGAAGTTGATAAACAGTAACACTTTTAGGCAACCATTTTTCTAAAGAAAAAGTAGGAAAAACCTGGGCAATATACTCAAAAAACAATATACTTATCAACGAATAAATGCAAAAGTTATCTCTTTTCCGCATCTCTTTAAGACATTTTCGGCGACATCCACTATTCCACCAGCATGATTTGCAACAACTAACATATTTCTTCCATGGACTTTGTTTTTCTATGGATGTATGAAATTACCAGTATTACATGATAAGCTTATCATAATGTCTACTATCATAAAACAAAAATATTCAATAAACTCTCCCCTGTTTTCAAAAACTCCTCATATAATCAATTAAAAATTGAATAAATAAGTAAATAAAAGATTAAAAAATTACGAATGGTATTGCATTCATGATATTAAGATATTATAATACTTTATTTTATTCATTATAATGTAATTTTAACATTAAACGATTTAAACGATCGCCCGATATAGCTATCGAATATCTCCTTGCGAAATAAGGCCGAAAGTGTTTGATTACACTAATAAAGATGACTTCAGCCATGTCTCCGAGTTTTAGATATAGAAAATGTTATTAAATTTTCGCAAAGCGAGAAGTTTCTTTTTATGGCCCTTTTGGAAATATTTAAATAGTATCTCAATATTATCAAAGGATACATGAAAATGCAACGCAAGCAAAATTCCAAAATGTGAAGGTCAAAAGTGTGTAAAATGTTTTGAACAGTTTTAAAGGGATCCAGGACCCTAGGTGGGACGCAAGTAGGTGGGACTCTGGGTGGGACGCAAGTAGGTGGGACCTCAGGTGGGACACACGTAGATAGGACGCAAATTTGTGTTAAGACAACTATATTTTAGTCCCTTTTGGTGTGCGCATACGGATTCTCTAACTTGTGGGATCAGAAAGACTTGAGGTAAATCTAACAGTTTAGATGCTTCTAAAATTTCTATTTGATAATTATTTTTGCCTATAAAGGCAAATGAAGACTGAAGAAGATTTGTAGACTAAAGACTCATGAAGACCTTTTTGACGTATATTGTGTGCATGCTAATAACATGCATGCCAAAAGTTAAGATACACTCCAAACAACATATATTCCCTTAAATTCAGTTGCTAAAGCATTGCCTTCCTGGGAATTCACTCACAAAGTTTGCTGCTATTTTACGGTTTTCCAAACACTTTGTCTAAAGTAGGACAGAGTA
>JANSTP010195550.1:0-21703 GCA_025330745.1 Cladonema radiatum | reverse complement strand
ATAGCTAGGTTGACTGGTCGTTAATAATATATAATATAATATAATATAATATAATATAATAATAATATCATAAAACACAAAGCTATTCTTTCTCCTTTTTTCATGAATCTAGTAGATATCTGTTTAATATAGCTTCAATAAAAATATAAGGCATTATTGTTTCAGCTGGCAATTTTCAATCATTAAAAAGTTGGAAAAGTAATAAACACAATAGTAAAATTAATATAATACCCATGATCCTCCATAAAGAAGCTTCTCATAAATTTTTAGAACCTTCATAATCCAATGGGATAAATTGTAAGAAAAATCCCTAAAATATTAAAATTATTACATAGCTGTCACATGTTAAAAAAAGTATCTTATTTACATCAATGTGACAATTAAGATATTCCAATACTAAAACTGTTTTTGAAATTACAAAATAACAAGTCTACTAAGACATGTCACACAAACGAAAAATGATTAAAACTGTTAAAAAAACTTTGATCTAAAAACGTTACTAATAATCCCCTTAACAAACGCTTTTAAAAAATTGAGTACATTCAGCTTTTTCTTCAATTTTTCAAATATCAGGATGCTTTTGCCCACGCTGTTCATAATTAAATTGAAAATTTCCTTTACAGAAAGGTTCAGTAAAAGTTTTAATTCCTCAGTCTATCAATAATACTTAATTTAACTCTAATATTTCTTTTTTACAATACTCACTTATTTATGCAGAACATAGGAAAGATATGCCGATATTATTTTCAAGCAGACAAATGTAAGATTGATTCGTCATACAATGAGTCAATTATTTTGGCCCTGTTACTTTTGTTGTGGTATTTCTATAGACACTGTCATCAGAAAAAGGTTTGCAATAGCAACTTTTGTGACCCCAAAAATTGGCAAATTTTTTTGGATAAACTATTGGGAATGATAGAATCCAAAAGCATTCACAAGATAAACTTTTTTGAGTGGAAAATCAGTAGCATTAATGATACTGGGAATAATAATGAGAAAATTAAAGTTACCGGATAAGCTTTCAAGAATTGAAAACTATGAGTAATGTGGGAGACAAATTTTCGCTAATTACAATTGTTGGATATTTTAGCTAACTTAAGTCTAACTTTCCAGAAAATTGAAAAATTGAAAAACATGCTAAAGTTTCTCTGGTGAAAGTTTCTCCAATTAAATTATTTCTTTCTTTATGATATAGAAGAAATTTTTTTCTGAAGTCATGTAGAAGATTCAAGTGATATGAATTGGATTTTTTTCCTTCATCCAAAAAAGCATCTTGTTTACAAAAGTATTGTAAATAACCAAGAAGCAGCTGACTTGTGCCAAACTTTTAAAAAGAATAAAGACATCATTTTTAACGAGAAATGTCTTTTTAACCTCTTTTTCGTCAAAATTTGAGGGGGAGATACTTTTTTAGTACTTCCTATGTTTAAAATCAAATAGTGCCTCTGTGAGATAAAAACTATTTTCTTCAAATTTGATTTTGATTGTTTAAGAAGTCTACTTAATAGTAGGTTAAAAAATACCCTGAAAAATTAGGAAAACTTGTGAAATTTCAAATATCTATCTTAATGAAAGCCCTTATAAAATATGAAATACTGCTGTTTTTTATTCAAACTTTTTATGACTGTTTAAGGGTTCAAACATAACAAAATATTGAGAAAACAGCAACCAAGCATTCATGTCAAAATAAAGAAGTTCAGAATGATGTATGTAAAAGCAAAGGGAGTTGACAAAAAATACAGTCATAATTCTGAGTGAGCCCAGACGTTTTACTAGTGCGCAGAAATTAAAAAGCAGGAGGAGAAATTTTCCACAAAGATTGCTGTAAGAAAATATCTGCAGGGTTATACGTTATACAGCTTTAATGGTAGGTAAACAGGATGTATCAAAAAACAGCTTTGACAAGCTCTCCGTGCATTGAAAAGACACCTTTACATTTTCTTCTCCACTTTTCTTATAAAACTGAGAGTTAAATTTCAACATATAACAGAAAACCAATTGAAAGAAAATCTGTTGAAAATAAAATGCTACAATAATATGTACAAGCGAGCAATATGTCCAAAAGCAAAAATACATGTTAATAATATTGATGTTAGATCCCTCACCTTCATAATATGCTGTTATTAACATTGATTTTCAAAAATGCATTTATCAGAAATGATTTTTTTGGAGACTAGACAAAGGTCCCTTTTGAAAATCAAATGCCCCTTGATTTTCAAGTTTTACTTTCGTCAAACATTACGTTGTATTTAGACATTCCTTGAAATACTTTAATGGCAACATCTTGTGAAAAAATATACTGCAAACACATATTAAGCAAGATCCAGTATGTACTATCTATGTGAGAAACTTCATTCATGAAGTATTAGCATAACCCTGGATATTTAACTGTCAATACAATATAGTTTTATAACATCTCCTTGATAAGATCATAAATTATCAAAGCCTTTGTAGAAATTCCATAAGCTACAAATGATTAGATCCAGATACCTAGAGAATAAAAATGTATATCAAAATGTATTAAAAACAGGTGTTTATAAATTTCTGAGTTATTTCATATGGGTTTAAAGGATATTTTTGCTTTAGGAATTTTTTAATAGTATTTTTATTTCAATAAAATGTATAGTAAATGTAGTATATCTAGATAAAATGAAGATAAAACGAAAATACTAAAAAAGATGTATATAACGATATCAATATTATTAGTAGTAGTAAAAAAATTGGTTAACAACCATTGAAAAATCACAATAATCAAAATATTTAAAAAAATACGACAAAAATAACAAAAATATGCAAACATTATTGGTAAAATTAACAAATAAAAGATACAAAAAAACAATCTTTAATAAGACATATAGTAAATATTGATAAAAAGAATATATTGTGAATATAATATGGAAAATTCCCATCAAATATCATGCATTGTAACTTGATCTATTTATGCTTATATGTCATAATAGACTAGCAGACATTCATCTGTATTTGTAATATAATTTGTGCTTCTTTCAATATGACAATTAACGTGTATGCAAATGAATTCTCTGAACAGTTATTTGAATAAAGAAATAGTCAGTTAAAAAATATTTGATAAAAGAAATATCTGGCACAGAAAATATATAAAAAGGCTAGACTAGGAAAACAGTGACACAGCAAGGAATTAGTTTTATAAGAATGCAAAAAGAAAAACAACAAAGTTTTTTACCAATATTCTTGACGCTGATGGCGTCAATATTAACTTTGATTATTAGAATCTAATTTGTGTTTCACAATGCAACATCATAAAGAAATAGAGGTAAAAAATATGAATATAAATCAAGGAGAAAATCAGTCAAAAATTTTCTTATTTTTTGTCAATCTGGTCCTTATAACAAAGGTATTTGAATCATTTCTCATTTGGGTCAAATATATAAGATATAAGCATCCTTACTGAGCAATTAGAGGGAACTAGAATAAAAAAATAAAGTCAAAAATTTGTCTACCTGCTTGTTCAAGCCGATAGAAATTCCGAGCAATAAAGCTCGAAAAATTAGTGAAACTTAAGAAAATTACCATTAATGTTGGATTCGTTTTGACATTATTGTCTATGACATTTTTCATTGATACTAATAACATTAAAAAAACATATCAGGAGGGAAAAATTTGATCACCAAATGTGTTTTTTTAAAGGAACTATACTGTCAAAAACATTTCCCAGTTTTTTTATGTATGTCATTCCAGGCTATGAAGAATAATGTTGTTATCAATAGAACTTACTAACCAAATCTACACAGATTAAACAAACTAAACAAATTAATAGCTAATCATACGGAATTTTTGCAGCACAATCTCGCAGCATAAAATCCCCAAAATTTTGCACAAACTGAGTTAAAAGAAAAAAATATAAGGTGCTAATTTTTCAATAGTTTTATCATAGCACTCTTTTTGTTCTTATAAGCAAAATACAATGCTTTTTCGCCTTTATTATTCTCAGCATTGACATCAGCATTATGTTGTAACAACAATTCTATAGCATCAACACTATTGTTCTGGGCGCAAATATGCAAAGGCATTTCACCAGCACAATCCCTTACATTGACACGTGCATGGTGCTGTAACAACAATTTCATTGCATTCACACTATTTGTCTGAGCACAAAAATGCAAAGGCGTTATACCTTCATTGTTCTTCACATTGACATTAGCACAGTGTTCTAACAATACTTTCATTGCATTTACCATATTGTCATTGGTGCAATAATGCAAAGGTGTATTACCAATAATATCCTTCATATTTACATCAGCATTATATTGCAACATCAACTTGAGCCCAATGATATTATTTTCTTTACAGCAAATATGTAGTGATGTATAACCATCATCACCAATTTCATTAACATCAAATTTGTAATCATTGATTAGTACAGTCATAATATCTACAGCCTCATATTCTGAGGCAACTCGCAAAAGATTCTTCTTAGAATATTTCATCAGATATGTAGAAACATCAATATTATTGAATCTTATGTATTCACTGAGCACTTCAATATTGTTATTTTTGATTATGTGTGCAATTGCATCATCAATTCCTATGAAAAAGCAAGAAAAAAAGGAGACAGAGTTTGAGTGACAAAGGTTTACTTATAAGTCAAGACAAAAATAAGAAAATAACAGAAAAGAAAAAGAAACAGTAGCTTATATAATAATAATTCATTTCAGTAGAAGTTTGAAAATTTTCCACCAAAAATTTCTATCAAATTTTCCCCTTATAATAATGCAATTAAAAAATGTAAATAGTAGTTTCAAAAAACTTTGCAAGATTGTATGTACAAGTTTTGATTGCGGACAAAATCGAGTGAAAAGGAGGTACAGGATCATCAATCGAGGTTCCTTTGTGGACTTTACACAAACCATAGATAACACCAGGCTTACTTCCTCGAGATTTCAGAAACTTATAATCTTCTAATGATAAATACTCGCTATATAATAGTTCATCAAGACAAGATTTTAATTCAAACTCCATGTCCAATAGGGCCATAATATCTTGATTTGCTTTATATTTAGGATTGAATTCAATCTCAGCAAATTTGCTTGGATCATTAAGCAGACTCTCCATTTTATTAATATATGATGCTTTGTCAATAACAACAACAGTATTTCCCTTATCAGCTTTTGGAGGATAATGTTATTATTTTCTTTGAGATTAATAAAAGCTTCATGTTCATCTCTTGACAAATTTTCAAAGCGCTGATATTTTTTATTATATAAATGGAAAGATGATAGTCTAATATCTTTAATTTTGCTTTTCAAATGAATTAATGAATCCGGGTTATTGTGTTCTTCCTTTACAACATCCCTAAGTAGTAACTCAAATGGTAGGAGATGGTTTTCGAATTTACATTTCTTTGGTGGTTTAACTTTTCTGAAGTTTCTTTCTTTCTTTCTTTGAATTTGCTTCTTAGAGGCTTAAATTTTTCATTACGACCAAAGAAACTTAAATTCGAAAACCATCTCCTACCATTTGAGGTACTACTTAGGGATGTTGTAAATGAAGAAAACAATAATCCCGATTTATTAATTCATTTGAAAAGCAAAATTAAAGATATTGGACTATCATCTTTCCGTTTATATAATAAAAAAGATCATCACTTCGAAAATTTGTCAAGAGATGAATATGAAGCTTTTATTAATCTCAAAGAAAATAATAACATTATCATCCAAAAAGCTGATAAGGGAAATACTGTTGTTGTCATTGACAGGGCATCGTATATTAATAAAATGGAGCGTCTGCTTAATGATCCAAGCAAATTTGCTGAGATTGAATTCAATACTAAATATAAAGCAAATCAAGATATTAGGTACCTATTGGACATGGAGTTTGAATTAAAATCTTGTCTTGATGAACTATTACATAACGAGTATTTATCATTAGAAGATTATAAGTTTCTGAAACCTCAAGGTAGTAAGCCTGGTGTTGTCTATGGTTTGTGTAAAGTCCACAAAGGAACCTCGATTGATGATCCTGTACCTCCTTTTCGCCCGATTTTGTCCGCAATCAGAACTTGTACATACAATCTTGCAACGTTTTTTGTACCTATATTGAAAGGGTTTACAACAAATGAGTATTCAGTGAAAGATTCTTTTTTATTTTGTAAAGATATAATTAAACAAGATGCAACTTTATATATGGCTTCATTTGATTTTCAGTCACTCTTCACCAATATGCCAATAGACAAAACCATAAAGAGTAGTTTATTTTGGTACAAACTTTTAGCTGTTGTTTAATTACAAACGCAATTTTTCTAGTGTATGTTGATAAAGACAAAAAAACAATTAATAGACTAGTTGCTTGTAGACAAAAATGTGCCAAGTTTATGGCTTAAAACACGAGTTGAAAGTGAAAATTTCCTAATTCATTGAGACAATTTACAGGAGCTAGATTTTTTCTTTGCATGTTCATTTGATAAAAAATTCAAGTTATTGAATTAATTCAAATTGCTACTGCATCTTCAAGTGAGATTAGCGATATGAAAATCAAACGTATTAGCCACATTTGTATTTTTCTTTGAGATCTCTGTAATCAAATATGTAAACCTTAGAGGATAAGTATGTCTTTTTTATTCCTTAAAAAGGTCTTAAATCTAAAAACAAACATTGTTTTACTCTGTTTCTTTTCCGTCTCCAAAGAAATTTGACGGACTCATTTTGTCAGAAACATGAACATAAATACAAAAATCCATTAATTTTTATTTATTGGCTAGTTTTTGAAAGGGGATACTTAAGGTATTTATCCGACCCATTTGTCTCATAAAAGCTGTACTCTCACCCAACACAAAATGCTATTTAAACTTATGGGTAATCTTGACATTTAAGAGAATGGCTAAAATTGGAAACATCTAGAATAAAGATTTAACAACAATTAATAAAAGAAATTCAAAGAAGAGAGGGGTGGAAAATCATAATGTCAGTGGGGGCAATTTTCAATAAAAAAGTTCAACATTTTGATCAGTTCAAAAATGTGATGCCAATAACAGCAGCCGCTATGTTATTTGCTTGCTACTATTGGTTATGATAATTTAGTTTACAAAACAACAACAACAACAAAATATGATTTAGTTAATGTTGTCAAATTATATTTCAACATATTTGGTATTGACCAGGCAAGCTGGACCAATACTTTGACATTAGTTAAAATTGCCAAGTATTTCTCTCACAAAAAATTAACTGCGTTCATAGTCAAGTAATAATTGAGATAATGTACAATTACATTCTGAAATACTTCTTGATACTGAACCCTTTTTCATATTGGACTCTACCTTTCAGGTATTACTTTGAAATTTAAAAAGAAAAACACGAAAATGGTCTAATATTTATGCTTTATAGCATTACAACTTTGCAAACACATCATTTGAAACTCAATAGCCATACATTTTCTGAAAGTAACTTTGATAATTTAGGTTATCTCCATGAGAACAGCAGGGGATAATTGGGTCCAAACCTCCAAAACCATTTATGGTATATGTGTCCTATATTTACTTGGAAAAAGTATAGCAGGGGCCTCCTTGATTTTTTGAAGATTCCTTTAATATGAGTGAAGTTGTTTACAAAGCAACAGAGAGAGAAAATTGGGTTGGAAATTTCACCAATATTCAACCTACTTAGTTTAGTAGAGCTACCGCAGAAACATTCTCATCGTTTCTCTTGCAAATTACAGTAAGAATGATGTCAACGACTGTTGAAGTGGAAACAGGTATAAAACCTTCAGAAATGTTTGGGGATATGCAAAACAAATTTCAATAGTAAAGGTATAGGACAGATCATCTTATTTGCAATTAAGCCTTTTATATGGGTTGTTGCTGACAGAATATGGTAAATTAAATACAAAGGTGTTAACACAAACACTGCACAAGTTTCATATGGAAACCATAATTTTTGGTGTTTTTAGAATCCCAACATCATTTTTGGAGAAGGTGTAGCAATTTAACCACAGCAGGTTTCTGGATATCTGCATATAGCCATACCCATTGACAGTTACAATGGGAGCAGGGCATCAAGCGAAAACATTAGCAACGTTTGAGAGTATAATAGGGATCTTGTTAAATTTTTGGTAAATTTCTGAGTCTATGAAAACAGAGTTTTTGCTTTTGAAGGTAATTGAATTAGATATTAACTCGATTTAAATTCTTCTTACTATTATTGAAAACCTATACCAATAAGGTTACTAAACATCTTGCCAATCTAGTCCAAACATTCTGACTCAATGTCTTAATATATATTTACTGTACACCATGTCACACCAACTCCGAGCTATACTTGGTTTGTGCTGTATGAAGCATTTTAGTGCTTTCTTAGCGCTTTGTTAAAGAAACAATAAAAAGAGTTTTTACAAGAAAATGAAAAATCAGTTATTACAAGAGAAAAAACATTTTTATAAACAGAATAAAAATCATATAAATTAGCAGCAAATTGGTTTATCTCTCTTCCAAAAAAAAATCACAATTTAGGGGCACAGGAGCTTCCAAATCACTGCCCATGAATTTCAAATATTTAACAGGTCAAAAATTGAAATAATGTTTCTATGGAAATAACTTTGTACCAATCTAATAACTGAGACCCACAAAACATTTACACAGTACCTTCTAAAATGCTTTAGTTTTGATTCTATGGCCAGTGTTTCATTTAATTCATTTTTTATTCATTTTATTAATGAAAACTTTCTTTTCTGACAATTCCCTTATTGAATTTGTTGAATTTTTCCATTTCAAAAAATCAAAACAAAGTTATTTTTTGCTCTGTGAGATCTATAGCATTAAATGTTTTAAATGTGAGAAATCCCCATGAGGAGTTTTTTTATATATTTGTACCCGTTTCAGCACATATTCCAATCTTTTTGAAATTAGTCTGGAAAGCTTTTGAGCACTCCTACTCTATGGAAACCTGTTTAAAAAATACATTTAAACAAATACTTTTACAAATACTGATCAGTGATCAGTGAGGTATCCGTGACATATCAGTGCGTATGAATATCCTTCCTAATATTGAATTTAGTGAATGCAGATATAACTTTTCAAGAACTAATAGCTTACTGAGGTTAGCTTTACGTAACCTTCGGTCTTGCTTTGAAACAACAGTCCATGGATACCTAAGAAAAACAAATGATTGGAAATTAAATATAAAGATCACAGAACTTAAAACCATATTGGGAGAACAAGGTATTAATCTACTTTTCATTTGTTAAACATTTGTAATCTTAGGTCCTACACAATTTGAGTTGAATAAAAAAACCCATTTTGTTTAGGAACTTAGTGAAGAATTTAGAAGACTACTTTCAGCAGGAGAGCTTCTTACTACCATAACATATTTGCTTGTGAAGTTTCCATGTGGTACTTAGCAACGTAGTCAGTAAAGTTCCCATATACAAATAAAACATTCAAATTCCAAATAGAATTCCAATTATGAGGATGCAGGAAAAAAGTCGACTAAGTCATGAAACATAATTGCTATTTTAAGTTGATTTGAAAAGACCTGCTTTACCATCCCAATCAATACTATTGTAAACATAGATGAAAAGATCTTATGTTTTGGTTATATATCAGGAATAAAATGGCTAAATTGTTGATGACATATGCCAAAATATTATTTTGGAAAAAACTATTAAGGCAGGAACTCATCTTTGTAATAAAACTTCACCTATCATGACAACTAGTTCAATAGTAAGAAAATAATGTTCAAACCTTTACTACATGAAAGGCTTTCAAAGGGAAAAATTTCTAGATACTAATATGGCTAGAGGAAGGGAAGAAACATACAGGAAATTGTCCTTTTCTTTTGCGATACTTAATTAGTTCAATCTTATTTTTGCAGTGCAATGCATTTAAAGAAGTTGGCTATTGAAGTACAACATAAAAATAACTGTATTAGAAAGCTGTATTAGAAAACTAAAACTGCTTGAACCTCACTTAATTGATACCATTTGTACACTCAAGTGAAAATCATATTTGATATTATAGGCCAATATCATTACTACATCACTATAGGATTAAATAAATTCATTACATTCAGTATTGCCAACGAAGCAGAAATAAAACAAACCCTTCACATAATATTTCTATGCATTAGCCTCCTAGAATAGTACATATCAATTTTAAATGATAAAGGTGTAGTAAGAGTCTTGTTACTACATATTTAAATAATTGTTTTATCTATAAACATAGGATTGTGTGTATAAAGAAAAGTCCCTACCGTTTAAATAACCCTTTATAGGCATGGGGAATTGCCGCTTTTTGAAAAATTGCTGTAATCTTAGTTTTATATGCCATGGCAACAGGGGTAATTATTGTAAATTTAGAAGCATTTGGTTTCTTTAAATTTTAGAAATATTTAGGGTCTATCTGTATCAAGTTTACCAATCAAAAATATATTGAGTCTGACTTAAAATATTACTGCACTATCATAAAAAAGTTGATCATAAAATAAGTTTGAAAGAAAAAAAGCCAGAATAACAAAAAGTAAAAATAATAACCCACCTGTCGATAATATTGGAAACAGTATATTCTTTGATATTATTCACCACTGTATTTTCATTTCCATTACAAATAAAATGCAATTTATCTGACGATTCATCATATTTACACATGTTAAAGTTCACACATTCCAAAGTTTTCCATGTATTCAAAAGTTGGATATCCATATCATCAATACTATTTACATTATCAGCTATAACATGAAGATTGGTGGTAGCCCTTGTAAAGCACTCAATCATTCTGTATCTTAAATATTTTTTCCCCAAACGCAACATAAAAATAAAATTTGGAAATTCATATCCACGAATTGAAGCATAGTCAGTAAGTAGGATACAAATATTTTTCTTTGGATCATTGAATTTGTTGATATTAGTTGTGAAAGGAAAAATTTCCAAAGTTTCCAAATAGGAATACGTTAAGTTGTAAAGATGTTCATCATATGTGCAAACAACATACTTATCACCTTCATTAACTGTCCTTATAATTTTTAACAAAGTAGCAAGATACATTGATAATACATTTTCAAACTCATTTTCAAAATAATATACATTGACAGGACTTGTTGATACACAATGACCAATATCTCCTGTTTGATTATAGCAGATTTTTACTGCAAAAACTTCTCTCAGATCTTTATTCCTTTCTCTGCCTTGCTCTTTGTCTATTGCAGTATTTTGACCCTGATAATGTGAGAGAAAATTAACAAATATTTTCAATGACTCTAAAACCTGTGATGTATTTTTCACAAACTTGTTGATTTCTAATGAACATCTTAGTGAATAATCCAAATTAGATATTGAAAATGAAGTAGTCTGACTTAGATAATCAAACTGGTAACCAGGACCATTTCCCATAATTTCTTGATATGATCCAGCAGGATACTCTTCCATTGATTGCAAAGCAACAACAATCTGCGAGTTTTCATAATGTGGTAATATTTGTGTTAAAGCATTTATTTCACCTTTATTGAAAAGTGACCCATTAAACTCGTCAATAAATAGATGAACTGATTTGGTTTTCCAAGTCTTTTTCACAAACTTCAATATCGATGACAAATAAGGCTTTTCTCTATAATAAACTAAATCCTGACTTCTGCTAACAACAATCATTTTATTTGAATAAAGTTGCACAATTTCTCTCATGTACTGATAATATTTACTTTGTTGGTCATGACAAACTAAGTATGCAACATCTTTATGAGGCATCATTTTGACAACTTGCTCAAATTTTTTCATGAATACCAAACTTTTTCCACATCCATACGACCCGCGTAATAACATATGCTTTTCATTTGAATGCAATATTTGAAACTGTGATGGTGTCAACAAAACTAATTTTTTGAGTTCATTCATTTGATCATCTGGACAAGGTGAAAACGATGGAAATGAATACTTATCTAATGCTTCAAAAGCAATCATACTTTTCTTCAAGGATTCACATATACTAATATCCATTTCATCACAATGCACATTCATATTGTATTTTAATTTTCTTATCACATCCTCATAAATATTCTTGTACCATAATAAAAATGTTTCAGAATCTCTAAAAACATCTTCTTCCACATATAAATGATTATCAATACATTGTTTACAAAAGTTAGAATTTCCCTTGTTACTATGAACAATAACGTTTATTTGCATAATATTTTGTGAGTTAAGCTCGTTGTGAAGAAAGTTTGCAATTTGGATATTATGTAGAGATTTATATAAAGCTTGACTTTTACCTTCTGTCGTTTTAGTGATGTATATTGCCACCTTGTGCTTTGATATAAACAAAAAATAATAATCACTGAAACTATCTTTTCTAATAACTCCAGGTTTGAATAAATTGATGTGTTTTGTATAATTATAACCTTTCACTGCAAAACCATTATCATAACTATCTTGAAGATATTTTTCCAAAGTATCAAGTATCGGACAAAATACATTTGGTCCATCAACAAAATTGATTGCTTTTACATTTTTAAACATTGTGAAGATATCAATATATCTCTGTTGAGATTGAACCCAATCGGAATAAGATTGATAATCAACCAATTGAAACTGATCTGTTCCAACTCTTACTTTTATAGTAGAATCCGATTTATTTATATGTTCATATCTGTTCTCTTCTATTCCACATGGATGTCCAACATATGAGTGATTTGTTGATATGCTTCGATGAACTAAATAAGGGCAATTGACATATGAAACAAAACTTCACAAATCTTTACAGAGAAAGTTTTGAAGTCAGTGTCATACAAATAAATGCAAGTTGGGTTTGCTAGATGTACTTGTGTTTTGCTTGTGTGAAAAAAAGTGTGCCGATTTGTATAGTATGAAAAATGCATGGCACTTTGGAGTTGCTAAATGCCTCCAACTCCTGTATCCCTATATTTTGTTTACTTTTATTTTTGGAATCTATAGAGAGTGGATGGACATGATCTTATACTGTGTTCTTCATACCTCTTTTTTGCCACAATCATCTTATCAGCCTTCAAAATTGGAAAATCTGTTTAGAAAAGAAAGCTCATGAGTTTCTAATGATTATCTGTTCTACAGACAATAATCGATTTCAACATTTAGTTTGAATAAGCAGTCTAGATTATAGTTCCTTCTATCAAATAGAGAAAAGATCATAACATTTTCATGCAATAATTGTTCAACATATGTTTTCCTCATATAGTATTCTTTAGCAAAGGTCAATATTACCCCATGGTACTAGTACAACCCATACAAGCCATGGTAAAACCCATGGTAATTGTGCCAAAAAATATGACAAATTACCATGCTTGATATTTGCAGCTCAATCACAAGCAAAATGTTTATATGGCTTAGCCAAAAATGTAAAAGAAAATTAGTAAAAAATTTAATAAAACAATTTATAATAATAACTAAAAAAACAGACAAAAATAATGAACAAAAACACACCTAAATCATCTGGAATATCACCAAGCAATTTCTCATATCTTGTTTCAATTTCTTCAATAGCGATACTCCCATCATCAAATTGTTCTAAGTACTTGCGCCAAAATGCCCATGAGTTTTGCGGTTTAAGTGGGTAAGCAAATTTTTCCATTATTGTCTTGTTACGTAGAGTATGTGCCACATCTTTACTAAGTTTTGTTTTGCTCGATAAATCTTCAGTCAGTTTTTTTAAGTATGATTCTTCAAGACCTAACACACGTCCAAATACTCTCCAGTCTGATATTCTTTGTGAAACTTCTGTTATCACTAAACGATAAAACAATAAATTCTGAAACAGTGAAATACAGTTACTTCATATTATTAGTAAAAATATTACTCCACTCAAAAATAATTTAGTGAATTAAAATGCAATAACTAACACAATTAAATAACACAGTTTTCCGAAGTATGTTAATGTTTATCAACCATGATCAGAAAGAATACCAATTGTCAACTATTGACCATTAAATGTTTCAAAATAGACAAAATCGATGAAATTATAGAGAAAGCACCATAGTTTGCATTGTAGGTCCTCCATTATGGTATTTTTATTTTATGATCTATGAGAACTAATACTGCGTAGAGAATTAAAGTGAATTGGTATTACAAGTAACTAGCATTAAAGTAAATCAACAATGAAGTGAGAACTCCAGTTGACTTGTTAAAGATAAGGTTCACTATATTTTTGGTATTTCTGGTTTTCAGCTCTTATTAAAGAGCTTAAAAAATCATGAACACTGGTTTTTATTTCATCTCAATCCGATGTCCCAATTAACAGTTATTGCCATTTAACTTTTTGACAAATTAGCAAAAAAAGGGAAATTCCCTTATGTTTTTCTTGAACTTGTGATGTCATCAAGAGCCTTGGTAAATTGATCAAAGATTGAAATCATTATAATTTCAGAATAGATAATGATTTGTGAACAAAACCTTTCTCAAAAGATGTATACTTTAAAAATATTAGATTTGTGGCTTACTTTTTAAAAATCAATTTTGTTTCACTAGCTTTGGACCCTTTGCAATTTTTGGGCCAGATGCCCTAAATATGTAAGCGAAATGATTCTGAATTAGATGAAAATGGTTTTAGTACTTGGATAACAGTATAATACAAAAAAGCCAAAGATGAATAAAAAAATATTTTTGCAGTCCTCAATAGTTGGGAAAGTCCGATTTCTGAAAAGGGCCCAGGCCTAGGACCCAAAAACTGTTTTTTCAGAAATTTTTATGAAATTGATTTCTTTCAATGAAGTGCTCCAAATGTGAAAAGTTTTACTACAAAACGTTAATTAACCTTTTAGTTATAAGAATTTTAATATTAGCAAAAACGTTTAAGGCTTTTGTGACATCACAAATTTCATGATGAGTCATAAAATTTTAGTAATTTTCAAAATCTACTACACATCCTTAAACATTCAAACAATAATAACTTTGGAAGGAAAAATCAGAATAAGATGAAATAAAAACCAGTTTTCATATTTGTTTAAGCTCTTGAACATGAATGAAAAATCCAAAATACCAAAAATATAGCAAACACTACCTTTAAGAGCAAATGCATTTTCAATTAAAAAAGTAGAAATTTAAAGTATATTTCTTTTTCTGAAATAAATTACAGCAAAATATGACCCTGTAAGTCTGTAAGGTATGTTAGTATTTTAAGAGATAAAAATTTATATTGCACTGAAAGTCTATGTGTTACATTATCTGAAACAACAGGTATTTTAACTAAATTAAGCCATTAACTCAGCTCTAAACTCAAGGCTATATATTAGCAAGTAGAGTCTAATAATGACAAAACTAAAAAAAATGATAAGCTTTCAAAAGGAGTCAATTACATAGCTACCTTTTTTATACAATACTATTGTCAATTGTGAACACATTGCTCTTTGTCTCCCATTGAGGAACATGAGTTCAAAGCACCTCAAAAGTTTCTCTTTCTGGATTTTTATGTCCAAATCCATGAAACTGTCATTTATGCAATCACCTACTGAAGTCAATAAGATGAATGTTACAAGATCCTTAGAATGTCTCCTCAAGAATGGTCTACATATAGAGAGTGCATTTATATTGGTATTAAGGAAAAGTTACTTAAATGAAACAAAACACCAAACGCTTTAGAGGGGTTACCAACAGGCGGCAATAGACAATAAGATATAAAGTCTCAAAATTTAAAGCCTTAAAAGGATTCCGAGGTGAAAATATAAGTTGGGCTCATATGAAAGAGGAAAAAAAATGATCAACACCGCTTTTTATTTCACCTTAATTCGACTTTTCATTCTTGAGATATTTGAGCTTAAAGATTTTTCACTTTGGGAATTTCCCTAAAATGTTGAAGAATTTGTGATGTCATCTGGTGTGTAGAAAAATTACCCTAACCTTGAATACTAAATATCTCAGATTCTAATAGTCCTTTCAAATTAAAAACTTTCATTTTGATAGAAGATGCTTATTATTTTTCTTCTGCAATAAAATTGTTTCTAAATGAGCTTTGGATCACTAGTCCCAGGCCCTCTTTAAAAATCATACTGTCCTCGATTTCAAGCTATTGAAAATATTTCTTAAATTATTTTTCATTTCTAAAGTTCTTCGAAAGACTCTGAACTCAGCAAAAAAGTTCATTTGTTGAAAAAAATATTTGTGGGGTGGATATTGAGCCTGACCCTAAAATGAAAAGGGGCCTGGAAATGTTTTGAAAAATTCTTTTGCAATTGAATTTTCCTTAATGTGTACTACTTATGTGTAAATTCTCATTTATGGAATTGCATTATAACTTGAGATATTTCATTTTTGAGGACATTTTTTAGGCCGTTTTTTCTATACACTTGATGACATCACAAATTTTTCAATATTTTAGGGACATACCCTAAGTGACAAATCTTTAAACTCAAATATCTCCAGAACGAAAAGTCGAATTGAGGCACAATATGAAGCGGTGTTCATCATTTCTTCTCCTCTTTCATATGAACCCAAAGGAATCCCTTTAAATATCAAGTATGCCACAGACATAATTGCTATAAAGTTTCATAGTGGAAAGCAGTGTATTTATTTAATCATAAAGAAAACTGAAATTTATGGCATCACCGGTTTTTACAGAAATTGATTCTTCAGAAATTGAATCAGAAAGTAATCAATTTAATTTCTAATAACAAGTTTTCATGATTCTAGGCAGTGTATTTTCGCTGATTTATTGTATGGTGTATTTATTTTAGCCCTATTTGTCATGGGGAATTTTACACTGAAATTGGAACTGGCAGAGGGTTATATGCTCCCCATCAATTTCTCAAGAAAAAACAATTCTGAATTAGTCAAACTTGGCACAGTAATAGTAATCATCAAACCTTTGATGACGTCATCAATGCAAGGATCACCTAATCACTTATAGACAAAAGTATGCTAAAAATCACAACTTTTGAGGTTTTTGGGGGTTGATTCCACTAAGTAAAGGCTGATTTTTCTTAAAAAATAAGATTCTTTTCTTTGAGGGTCAAAAATGGATAACTTGTGTGAAAAATCCAACGATAAGTTGACTGCTATAGCTCTTCCTTCAATCCAAACAAGTCAAAATCCTGACTAAAATGCTGAAAAATCTTTAAAAGTTAAAGCAAAAAAATTTGAAGCGATAGGTTTTCACAAAAACTTGAGTAAAAAAAGTTTATCAGGGGAACGGAATCCACCCCTATGACAGCTAGGGCTAGTACAAGAAAACAATTTAGCTCACTTGATCTAAGGATGTCTAAGGATGCCTATGACTTCAGGAATGAATCAAAAATTGCATAACCAAAAGGTCACCACTAGCGAGTTTTATAGCCATAAGCATTGTATTTATTCTAACAAAAATAAAAATCAAGTGACCTATGATGTCATGGACTTTAACTGAAACCAAGAGAGGATATCAAAGGTTTGTTTAGTGACATTTTGGTGACTTAATGATATTATGAAATCCCCACCTATGGTGCCTTTAATTTTTGAAAAAATGTGTTTAATGAATCTGATTGGCTAACAGTAGCTCACAATCAAAGTGATACAATTCTAAAAAAGATTTGACAAAAAAATATACACAAAAACTGCAGAATAAAAATTTGGATTGAGAAAGAAGAAAAAAGATGACACACAAGTCCCAGATCCTTTTACCTACAGAAATTTTTAATAGAACCAATTTTCAAAACTACTGAATTATTATCATCATTTCTTTTTAAAAGCTGATCATAGAAGGGTAATAATTTTGTTAATCCAGAATAGTAAATCTGGTTTTTGAAAGAAAAATAACTTACCATCAACTGAAGTATCTTCTCTGTTGTCTTCAAGCAAAGCACAGCTGTTTGTTTCTAAAAAATGAACAAAAATGTTGATTTCCTATCAATAGATAAAACATTTATTCTTTAACACTGTTTCTTTCAGAGTTTATTCTTGTCCTTTTATTTCTTCAAAAATAATAAATAATAAATTTTACTTAAGCAACTAATAGGTGAAAAAATCAATTTCAATGAAATGTGTTTACATATATTTATTAATGATTTAGAGTAGTAAGTTAAAAATGTTGAATAATTCTTAACTCTCTGGTACCAATTTATAATACAAATAATATTTCTCATATACACAGATGAAATGATTGATTCTAAAATTCTGAAAAAAAAAACACTAGTTGACACAAGAAAAAACTTCAAAACTATACAACTGCCTCAAGTAGTTCAGAATTTGAATGTCCGTCATAAAGACTTGCTAAAAACTAGCCCTTTCATATCCAAACACTTTTCTTGCGCCTTCAAAGGCCCAAAATCAGAATTTAGTTTATAACTCAAAAGTTGCAAATGAAAACCTAATGCTTCTAGTACATGTTCAAATGTGGTAAAAGAAATTAACTCAACATTTATGTTTAATACTCTGAGTTTTGTGTTTTACACTCATCAGTCAAAAAACGCATTACAATTTGAAAAAACTGATACAAGAATATGTATAAATGATAAGATGACAAGTATCCTTAGGGGTTAATGATGGGAACAAAAGATGGTAATTACATCTGTCTTTGGATTTATAGTTTGCTAGAGGAAACTTGTTTTTGTGACGGCATTTGGCAATAAGCTCACCACGTTTGTTTAGGAGCTCGTTATTGTCTTTGTAAAAAAGAATTTCAAATTTCACTTGTAAACAAAGAGGACAATTACAAGAGTTGTTCTTTGATAATTGACCATTTGAGAGCAGGCGTGATGTTTTGTTTGTCTTTCAGGTCCCAAACATGTGATGAGACCAAGGTGATGTTTTTGTAATTCTTGTTGCTAAGGGACTGCTTGTGTGCATTAAATCTTGTGTAGAACGACTTTTCAGTTAAGCCAATATAAACTTTCTTCTGGTGACCAGGTGCCGTGACTTTGCATTTATAGATGATGGATGGTATTTAGCAGTTTCCTTCTAGCTGACATTCTTGCTTCATTGGGTAGTTGCAGTATGGTGTGGTGGGCGTATCAGGCTTCAATATTTTCGCGTTGTGAGATTTGATGAAAGAACTCACTTTGACGTTGTTCTTATTAAAGAGCATTTTCAGGTGTCCAGAGTTGAAGTGTTTCTTGATAAGGGATAAGAATTTCCTCGCAACATTTGTCGGTATGTTTTTATTGGATGGCGGGTTGGACCATATAATATTTCTCTGGCGATATTTCTTGTTTGGTGTTTTTGGTTTTGCATACTGTAGATTGATCTTCGTGTATCCACTTTTTCTCAAAGCGTTTTCATAATCAATTTTTGCATTCTTGAAAATTTCTGCACTTGAGGAGTTTTTTGATTAAGGGTCAGCTATTGCTATTGGCAGCTGTTTTATATTCTGCTAAAGATGGTTAGAAGAGGTATGCATACACTGCATGATATCATTCGGTTTTTTGTAAGGTTGGTATGTGCCTTTCTTTAAGTTGAAGGTTACATCAAGGAAGTCTACAGAATTGCATCCTGTAAGAATTTCAATCTGTAATTCTATCAATTTGTATAGTTTGATGATGTCTTTTCTTATCTTATCAACACTGCGTCCTTTCACATTGCGTAGCATTATTAATTCGTTGTCTCTATACAGGCCTGCATCTGGTTTGTTGATTATAGATGATAATTTATTCAATATGAGGAGGCTGACAAGCTCGCGCATTTCTGTACCATTGTAGCTTCCCATAGTCACGTCGAAGCAATCATTGGTCTGTTTCTTGGTCCAGGCTTCACTGTTGAAGAACAGTAGATATTTTCTACAGTGGCAGATTGTTCTCAATTCACTCTCCAAAATGGTTCTATGGAGTTTAGCGAAGTCGAGTGCGCTATTTAAAATCTCTTTGGTCATAGCTGGGTAGGATTCTTTTGTGTCCAGTTGGATAAACAAGAAGGAGTTCTTATTTTCAATAGATTTGAACCACAATATCACCTCATCAGTATTTTTCCACTGATTCACCTGGGTTGCTTTTCTAATATCTGAATTAATGCGATCAAGAATGTGTTTGCTCACCTTGCCCAAGTTATTTTTGCATGGATTTATTAGTCTACATGGAAATTTATTTTGAAAATTTTCTTTGTGATCTTTGAGTGTAGTAAAGGCAGGGGTGCTAGCAAGACATTCAGCTCTCTTGTCAATATTGAATGAACTAGGGATATATTGTGCTTCATGATTGATTGCACTTTCGAGCTTTTGTGGTGCTTTTTTGTAGGTTTTTATCACGTTATCTTTGAGTAACTTCGAATTTTCTTCTAGTGTGAGGTTGTAGATGTTAGTGGTTTTATCAGCAAGTACAAGCATGTGACTTGAAGATTTGATTTTCTTGAGGTCATTATTCAACTTTGTTTGAAAATTGTTGCTATGGTTAAGAAAGTTTATTGACATCATCATGTCAAACAAACCGTTCTCAAAGTTCTCACATTCTTGGTGTGGAGGTGGAGTGAAAAATATTGAAGCCTGATATGCCCACCACACCAAACTGCAACTGCAGAAAGAAGCAAGAATGTCCGTTAGAAGGAAACTGCAAAATACCATCTGTCATCTATAAATGCGAAGTCACGGCACCTGGTCACCAGAAAAAAGTTTATATTGGCTTAACTGAAAAGTCGTTCTACACAAGATTTAAAACACAAAAGCAGTCCCTTAGCAACAAGAATTACAAAAACATCACCTTGCTCTCATCACATGTTTGGGACCTGAAAGACAAACACAACATCACGCCTGTTCTCAAATGGTCAATTATCAAACAAGTGAAGAGCTACACGAACAACTCTCGTAATTGTCCTCTTTGTTTACAAGTGAAATTTGAAATTCTTTTTTACAAAGACAATAACGAGCTCCTAAACAAACGTAGTGAGCTTATTGCCGAATGTCGTCACACAAAAAAGTTTCCTCTAGCAAACTTTAAATCCAAAGACTGATATAATTACCATCTTTTGTTCCCATCATTAACCCCTAAGGATACTTGTCACCTTATCATTTATACATATTCTTGTATCAGTTTTTTCAAATTTTAATGCATTGTTTGACTGATGAGTGTAGAACATGAAACTCAGAGTACCAAACATAAATGTTGAGTTAATTTCTTTCACCACATTTGAATATGATATGCTCTAAACTCTCAATTTATTGAGCACTATTATTGGATACAACTAAAGTTTATCTTTGTATGCTTCTAATACATAATATTTCTTGATATTCTTATCATTCTATCAAAAGTCAATGGAGTGTTACCTTCTAACCCTCGACATCACATCATATGACAGTACACGTAAATCATATAAAATATAACAAAAACATTTTATGAAAAAGGGGCGAAGTTAGAATCAACAGCCAATATTATAAAAAAAAAAAAAAAGTAAAAGTAAAAAAAAGAAAAGTAAAAAAAAAACAACAACAACAAAAAATCAATAAAACTTCTGCAAAGAATAGCAAAAAGAGATATTACGTGAGCGTACTAAAACTAAAATACTTGATTCCTGAAAATCCTGTGTTCAATATATTTTACAGTGGAAACGCAGTTGAACTGGAAAATGTTTTCCCGACGTTTCGAGAAAAGCGGAAAGAGGTTTGGATAATAGATAGCATATACATGCGTGTAGAGGTCTAGGTACTAAGTCGCTAATACTTGCGTATATATAGTTGAGAAAGGCGTAGTTTTTTATTCTCTCTCTTGTGCGTCAACAACTGTACTCAGTGTTTAAAAAAAAAATAAAAATGTCTTCAGAAAGAGATGGATCACAGAATGCAGATACGTTAAACAACCTCTCTGAACGTATAGACACGATGATAAAAGAT
>JANSTP010195439.1:0-11756 GCA_025330745.1 Cladonema radiatum | reverse complement strand
TACAAGGTTGTTTTTCGATGATAATATGGCTTGCTGTAAATTTAGTAATTTCCGATCAGAAAACTCAGGATCTTTTGTGTTATAAAGTAATCAATTTTTGTATGTAGAATCTGTCAGGAAAATTGCTCCTTTTTGGAGAATAAATTTTGAAACTTTTGCAATGAAAATTCACATATCAAAAAATAAGCTTTTTTGAATTCGAAAATTTTGTAATTTTTTTCAGCTTTTATTTTGGGACAAAAAAGTACATAATTTTTGATATGTAAACTGGAAATTTTTCCCTGTGAGATACCTCACAAAAATGCTGCTTTAAAAATAACACTTTCAAGTTTGCCTGATCTTTGAAATATCTGCTGCATTCCATATCTTTAACATTTAAAAATAATTTTTCAAGACCTCTTACCTTCAAACTTTTGATGAACTTTTTTCAACACTTCATAATTTTTGACTTTTATTGATACTGTTTCTGTCTGAAAACCTGTAAGCATGAATGTGACAGAGTGCCGACTGAATTTTTTCAAAAAAAGTAGATGAGATGGAGTGCTTTCTTTACGCCCGAGGAGAGCAGAGTGTTTGGCTGAAAATTTCCAAATAAGTATCAATACTTGAGAGCGTACGCTCCCCTGGGCGTCAAAAAATGATTTCTGCTCCCCTGTTCGGGTGTGAATAATCTTGAGCTGCTCCACTGGGTGTAAATATAGTGATCAAAATTTTGCCGTTCGGCTCATAAACAGCCATTCCGCACAACAAGCCAATAAGGAATCCGCTGACCAAAAGCATCGCTTAATTGCAGTACGGGAAAAACGCTAGATCTATAGTTTACCATGCAGGTAAAAATATCTGATGATAACAAATTCTAGAGAAAAGTTATTCTGTTAGTCCAGTCATTAATAGACACAAAGAAATAGTGATTTTCTTCGAAATTTACGGCAATATAACTGTTGCAAAAGTAATATATCTAACTTTTTTGATAGTGGAGCACTTGCTCCCTTTGCTCCCTTCTAGCTACACCCCTGACTCTGCAGAAGATACGCCTGTAGATGAGTGGGGAATAGACCTGTACTGTAAAAGGAAAGTAGACAGATCGGTGTGGACATCAGCTCTTTCTAACAAAGGTGTGAAGAACTTTACAAAATTTTCAGCGAAACCATTCCCTTGTGGATAATCAGGGACGACTGGAGTGTGTGAAATTCCCATAATTTTACTATATTGCTCCATATCAAGGTAGGGAGGCCCATTTTCTGTTGTAAGTTCTTCTGACCGTGTGTAGCAAATGTATCAACCAACAGCGGTTTTAAATTCTGGAAACTTGTGCTTTTGACAATATGTACCACGGGAAACTTATAATACTGGTCGATGATAATATGCATATAATATTTTCTGCCAATGGGTCCTTTAAAATCTGCTAGCAGGTTCTGCCAGGGGCGCTGTGGCAAAGAATTTGGTTCTAAGGGAACAGGTGGGTTGAATAAGCTGGCATCATTGCATGGAAGGCAGGATTTAATATGTGTGTAGACTAATTGTCGCATGTCTGGAAACCAGCAGTGTCGTCGTAGAAACTGCAAGGTCTTGTCTAGACTCTGGTGTCCTTTGTGAGCAAGAGCTATTATATCAGCTTGCAGAGTTGTGGGGATAACTATTTGGTTCCCTTTCACAAGGACTCTGTCTATGTTGGGTAGCTCCGGAAAATTTTGCAGATAGTGATTGGGTACCCCAGTGCTTGAGTTTTTGTTGTGACGACCTATTGAATTTAGCAACGAATCTAACACAATGTCCTTCGTCGTCTCACGTTTAATCTGTTGAAGAGTAATAGCGGAGGGTAATAAATCTTCTATAATGCAGTTGACATAAATATTGGTTGAGTTTTTAATGGCTAAATTTCTTATCTCGGATGTGGTATATTTTTGCAGAGGCGGTGGATGGGGTGATCCGTAGTGGCAAGGGTTTAGATGTTCAGGTTCGTATGAAAAGCGGTAATTGAGTGGCAAAAGCTTTTTGCGATGTCTGTCAACACGTAATTGTTTAGGCAATGACGTTGATATGTATAGAGGAATCAGAGGTTTATGATCGGTTACTGCTTCAATAAATGTCCCCAATGTGTACATTCTATTCATGTACATGCCTGCAACAATTCCGTTACTTTCTCGTTCAAGTTGACTGTAGAGAGATTCAGTTGGGGTCCATGATCTTGAAGTATGATTTATTAGACGCCAAACATCTATGTCATCATGAGTATTGGGTTGCGCCAGGGTGGCTTGAGTGCCGATATGACTGGAATCAACAAAAAGGCGTGTTTTTCATTTTGTATAATATGTTAGCAGGGCTTTCTGCAAGCATAATCGTTCTTTGAGCTGTTTGAATGATTGTTCTTGTAGTTCTCCCCAAATAAATTGTAAATTTTTCTTAGTGAAATCCCTTAACAGCGCAAGTTATAAATGGTTAACCACGGGAACCCATAGGAGAATCGATAGGAGAACCCGGGGAACTGATGCGGAAATTGACTGCTCATGCAGTGTAAATTAGTTCACAACCTCTTTTTTTTTATTTCAATAGCATTTTTGCCACTCTCTTTGCTCCCACATCAATTGTCAATTTTAATCGTAAGATTCAACAAGAATTGTCTTCTTTCAAGCATATTTTCATTGAGTATCATTTCAATCTTTTGTAACAATCAATCACCCCATAAATGGATGAAGTTACTCTTTCAAATTCTTAATATTGATATTATTGGATATATTTTTCCATGGTAAATCATATATGTATCTTCCGTATGTAGTTTCGCGTCGTTTGAAAAGGAACTGGGAGTAAAAAAACTAATTAATGAAAATTGGGCATTGTTCATTCTTTCAAGGGTTTTCATGTTTTTATTTATTTATTTATTTATTTTTACTTTTTACTTTTTACTTTAAAACTTAAACAGAAAGTCCTAATATTTATAACTAAATTAAAAATAAAATAAATAAAATAAAAACATAATAAATAAAAACATCTGTCCAATATGCAGATTGTTTATAGTGATATCATTCCCAATATTATGATAATTGTATCATACTCAATGAGATGTCTATTTACATAAAAGTCATGTGAAAAAGAAAATAGTGAAAATATTTAAAAATTCTTTATGTGGCAAGGACTTCGTCGCCAGTCTTGTAATCCTGTACGTTTCCCTCGATTCCCTCAATTCCCACTCGATTCCCTTACGGTTTCCCTAGGCTCTGCACGGTTCCCTTGACGATTCTCTCGGCTCATCTTTTATTTTAATCGAATTAATTTTCGCGAGATTAATTTTCGCGGTTTCACAATTTTTTTACATTTTCGGGAAAATCTGTATCGCGACAAAACGAAAAGTCGTTGGATCGCGAAAATTAATCTACATGAAAATTTTCAAACTCATAGATCGCGAAAATAAATCTAGTTGTAATTTTTCCTTCTTCTTTCTTTCCTTAATATTTGTATTCTTCTGATCGTATTATCTCATTTCTTTTGGTGCGTACTAAATTGGCACTATGTTTAGAGCCATTTTTATCTAGTTACAGTTATAAAAGAAATAAATGAATTTCTTTTACGAAGAAATACTTAGTTAAAGAGTCAATTATTTTTGGCCATAACCATTTCTATCGCGAATATGAATCCACACCAAATTCATTGGAACATTTATTCGTAAAAATTAATCCATGCGAATTTTTCCCAAGTACTTACTCGCAAAAAGAAATCCAAATAATCTTGTGGATTTTTAAACACGCGAAAACTAATCTCTCAAAATTTAATCCGATTAAGGTAGCGCTTATGCCCTTAAAGGAGCTGTAAGTTCTGGGTAAGATTTTACGTGGCTTTCTCCTCTGTTTAATTTGAAGTTGAATTGAATTGTCTGTAGAAAGCTTTTTACTTCTGACGTAGACTGGGTTGAAGGCCAGCTTTATATCACTTTGCACTTTTATGGGTCAGGTGATACACTGTCTAATGCTAGCCTTTCTGGGAAAGCATTTCGATTGGCGTAGTGTAATGCCGTGCTGTTGTAACACCGATCAGCTATGTTCCAGTGCTGCATCATGCTCATCGTCCTTGCCATGTACAAGTATATCATCTTTAATGTGAATAGTGTTGAGACAAGAGTTGATTAGTTGCCGAATACGTTTTTGAGTTTCGCTATTCGCATGGCTTGTCCCCATAAGCATATGCTTGAATTGGTAGGTAGGCCCGAAGGTGTACAAAAGGTATAAAGCTTTGTTGCTTAGGGTTCAATCTCAAATTGAAAATAGTATTTGGTCATGTCTAGAGTCGAAAAACGATTGCTATTTTGAAGCTGGTGTCTCAGCTGCTCTGTAGTAGGAGTTGGTTCATGGGTTTGGTAGATCTGCTTGTTAACAGCTTGGCAGTCCATTGTTACCCGAATTGACGTTCCATCTTTCTTTTCTGTGATCATGAGGTTGTTAATATAGGTTCCTGGTCTTTCAATATTGATTGCTCCCTCTATAATGTCTTCTTCAAGCATTTTGTTTATTTCGGTATTCAATCGATTGATATAATGTAAGGGAATACGTCGGTATGCCTGAATAAGTATGTAAGTAAGTAAGTAAGTAAGTAAGTAAATAAATATATATTTCTTGTTAGCATTTCGCCATGTAATAAAAAATTTACAAGTTTGGACAATTAAATACTAAAATATAAGTACATGGAGTTGACAATAAGTTTTACCAATTGGGACAGTATTAACTTAAGAAAACTGTTTGATTTGAGCTATGATTTGAGCAATACTATTAGTTTGTGCAGCTGTTGGGGGAATTTTGGGAGAGAGGGCTTGTAAAACATTGTCTTGTGAGGAGCCAAAAGACCCATAAAAAAGGACAAAAAAAGGATAAAAGAATATGCAAGGATCGCTTATGCCTAAGATGGTGCTGCGTTTTCTTTCAATTGAATTTTTATGGGTGGTCCTTTGCACTTCCCTATCTTTGTTATAAAAACAGTTTGGAATTTTTCTACCATTTGTTGCATTCTTTTGGCGATGTCTCATTGATTAACAGGGCTAGCGTCGTGAATCTGAGATGTGGAGGGAGAGGTCTGGTACGTGACATGTGAGGTGACATTTTTGGGAACATCGCCTGACAAATTGATTGACACAATTCCTAGCTGGATTGCATCAGTCTTTCCAAGGAGAGGTTGCTCGTGGGGATCATCGACACTGTACACCCACGTATCTACTTGTGCACCCTTAGCAGCAATTAAAGTGACTTTTGCTTTCCCTTTAATGGGTAGGTGATTAACAGTACCATATGGACGAAAACGTTTTGATGTCTTGACAAATTTGCAGAATGGTTTGATTTTAAGCCAATCAGTTCGCTTGAGTAGGGTTTTCGATATGCCAGTACCAGTGAGAAGTTGAAATGGTGTAGTTATAGTAGTTGGTTAGCTGGACATTTTGTACTCCCTCTGGCTCTTGAGCAGCCCCAACGATAACAACTGGTCGATGATGGTTTCAATTTCAAACGCTTGTTTTCAATTTTTAGTCTACGAACTTCAGCTTCCATGGAGTTTGATGCAGATGACTTTCAACTGGCTTGTTCTAATAGAGCAGTGCATTTTATAGACTGCTCTTTTGCAATGCCTAATCGTATGAGCTCATTGTATGTTATATTTTCTTGGACAGCCCATTCCCTGAGTTTCGAGTTGGAGGTTTGCAGTAGCATGGCATCTACTGAGGCTTGCTTCCAGTCATAATTGGTGTAGTCAATCAATTGTGCAGCATTGGTGATTTCTTCAGACCACCTCTCAAAAGATTTTACGCCCTGAGAAAGGTTTGATGAAAGCATTTTGCGTTGCGACTTTTTTTGTTCGTTGAGAGAAAACTGTTCTTTGTTTTATCCACTGCTTGTATGAAGGTGTCCTCATTTGTGACATTTGCTATATATGAAAAAAAGTATTTCATGTCTTTACCCCCTTTAAGGAGTAACATTGCTTTTTTTCACTGTCTGTTGTAGTGTATGTAGTTCGGTCATTTTTCCTAAAGACAAGCTGGAATACTATTTCAATTTGTTCGATGTAATCATTGAAATGATTGAGAATACCCCCAGGATCTGTTTCCAGGGATCGGAAGGGCTGAATGTTGAAAGAGCTATCCATGGTGGCAGGAGTTGGTAGCACATAACAAGGTACGTGGCCGTCGTCACCGTTAAAAATGTATCAAAACGATAAAATTACTTGCACAGTCTACTACTACCGAAGAGTCAGCGTTCAAGTATATACTAAATGTATTTACATGACAACGCCTACTTTAATAACATGTCTCAATAATCCAAATGGATAATTGACTCCCGTTTTATAATTACATAATCACACTTTACATTACATAACACCTTCACGCGCAGTTCGTTTGAGCAACACAACTTCAAGAACACTGCACTTCCAACTGGGAAGCCTAAGGGACTGCTTAGTGGTCTACTTAAATAACAGTGCTTTTTATTCACAAATGTAGTTCTTTAGAAATGATGGTTTTCATCTGACATGTGATGAACCTCGAGTTGGCGCTATGTCTTTAGCAACTTTTTGTTTCTCTTCCGTTTGCGCGTATACCAGAGGTTCACTGTCATCTTCACAGTCCCTCATTGCCGCCTTCAAATTTGCTAGTTTGTTCCGGTTCATCTCTTCGTCTGAGTCGTTGATCCGCGTCTCCTCTTCGCTTTATTTCGTCTCTTCACGATTCATTTCATCATCGTCACTCGTTGCAAATTGTCTTCTGTGCAAATTGACATGACACTTTCAGGTACCGTTTGTGGTCTTTATTTTGTAAGATAACGGTCCTTTGCGTGCAATAACGACCCCAGGCATCCACTTATTACCGTTGGCGAAATTTCGAACATTTACTGAATCACCTATATCGAATTGATTGAATTTCATTTTTAATGTATCTCGAAGTTGTTCTTCTCTTCTTTTTTGAATGTCTGGTTTCAACAGATCTAGTCTCTTCCATACATGTCTGTTCATTGCATTCTGTGCATTTGTGATGGTGTACATCCCATCCTTGCATGAAGAGTTGTCCTACTTCTGAGTAGAAACTTGCTCAGCGTTGACACGTCGATCTTTCTTTCTTTGTCCATTGCGTTTTTCAATTTCTGGACTGCTCTTTCAGTGAGGAGAGGCCATTCAATTCCGGATGATACGGAGCAACAAATATTTGTTTGTTTCTGTTCCTGGAAAAAAAACTAGCCATTTCCTGGCCTTTAAAATTGGGAGAATTGTCTGAAATGAAAGATAATGGAAGTCCGTGAGTTGAGATTAAGAGTTTTAATTCTTCAATAATCGCACTTGAAGTTGTAGAATGCATTGGAAAAACTTCTAACCACTTCGAAAATGAATCAACAATCAATAAATACATTTTTCCTTTGTATGGTCCTGCAAAGTCTGCATGTAAACGTTCCCAAGGATTCATAGGGAGGTCCCATGGATGTGCGGAGCTGAAACTGGGAGTTTTTTATTTATTTGACAGTCTCTGCATTGATTTATAGAATTTGTTATGTCCTTGTCGATTCCTGGCCACCAAAAATATCTTCTGGCCAGAGCTTTCATTTTGCAGATACCTATATGACCTTGATAAAGTTCATGTATAATAACTCAGTGCCCCACAGTAAACAGCTGTAATTGTGTGTTATTTCTGCTCTTTTTAGAAAGTAAGGAGTTAATTCATTACCTGGTGATTGTGGCCATCCCTGGAGGGTATGGTAAAAAACTGTTGATAAAACTTTATCTCTCTTTGCTTCAATTTCGACTTCTTCTGAGGTGACTGGAGCATTGTCTAAAGTCATCATAATTGTCTGTTCTTGAGTGTCTGTATTTAATTTCGCTTCGACGCTGTTTGGGTTTGGTAGTTGACTTAAAGAATCTGCATTAGCATGATTCTTTCCTTCTCTGTAGCGTAATTCATATAGGGCGATAGAAACATTGCCCAACGCTCCATTTTGACAGCAGTAATTTTTGGTATTGGCTTATTTTCAGCCAACAATCCGAGTAAAGGTTTGTGATCCGTGTATAACATAAACAAATTTCCTTAGTAAAGATATTGATGAAAATGTCTCACTGATTCGATGATCGCTAATGCTTCTCGTTCAATGCGTCCGTAATTTCTTTCATGAGATTTTAACGTCCGCGAAAGATAAGCAATTTTAACGTCCGCGGTTGCTTTGAATTGTTTGCAGTCTGGTGCGAAAGGACTGCACCTATCCCATAAGGTGACGCATTGGCTGATAAAATGATTGGTTTCTTGGGATAGAAATCAATCAATAATGGCATGGTTGTCAATGCTTCCTTTAGTGTTTGAAAGCATTTCTCTTCTACTTCTCCCCATCTCCTTCGCCCTTGCGCAAGAGTTTGTGTAACAGCTCCATGTGTGTCGCTACATGACTTAAATACTAGTGATAATAATTCAGCATGCCCAACAAAGATCTCAATGAAGATACATTAACAGGTGTTGGGGCATTTAGCAAGTGTTCAATGCCATCAAGTATGGGGATAATTCCCTTTTTGTTATTACGGAATCCCAAATAAGTCACTTCATCAGGAAAAAACTTACATTTTTCTAGCTTTAAATGTAAACCATTCTATTGGAGAATCTCTAAAATTGCTTTAAGATTCTCTATATATTCTTTGTTTGACGCTCCAGTTAGCTATAAGAATGTCGTCTACTCTCACTTTTGTATTATTTGCCTTCCTTAAAACTTTTTCCAAATTGAAGTCTTTTTGGTCTGAATAGTCCCTTCTGAGTATTCAATGTTAGATGCTCCCTGCTTTTTTCGTTCTATAATAGTTGTAAATACGCTTGTTTTAAGTCCAATTTTGTAAATTTTACACTGCCATGCAAAGAAGCTAATATTTTCATCAGTATCTGGAATAGGAAAGTGTTCAAATTGTGCTTCTTGATTGATGGCAGACTTATAATCACCTGATAAACGAACAGACCCATACAGCTTAACAACTGGGGCAACCAGCATTGCCCAGTCTGAATAATCTACGTGTTATAAAATATCTTCTCTAACAAGCCAATCAATTTCTTGGTCAACTTTGGAGGAAAGTGCATAGGGAACTTTTCTTGTCTTCAAAAAATTTACTTTCGCACCCTCTTTTAGCTCAATATCTACTTGAACGCTTTTCATTGTCCCTAGCTCCTCTGCAAATACATCTTTAAAAGATTCTAGAATTTCATTGAGTTTTTCAAGTTTTTCATCAGTGCAAAATATAGAATTCCAATTTAATTTAAATTTCATAAGCCAGTTTCGACCAAGTAACGATGGTCTATCCCCTGCAACTGTAGTGATTGGCAGAAAAAACTTTTGTCCCTCGTATTCAACATCAACATTAGCTGTCCCTAATGGTTTAACAATTTCCCCAGTATATGTTCGCAGTCTAACAGAAGAAGGTTTAACAACTGGAAAAGTCTTGCCTTCTCTTTTTATTCTGTTGAATGTTTTTTCACTGCTGAGTGTTATGAATGCACCTGTGTCGACTTCTAACATTGTTTATACATTGTTCACGATCATGATCACGGTGATGGGTTTTTTACTTCCTTTTTTGGTGGTATAATGGATAGTATGAACTTCGTCATTTTCTTCTTCTGAATATTCCTCTATTTGATGGGTTTTTTGTTTATATATTCGTTTCTTGCATTTTTTTTTTGTTTATTTTTTTAATGTGTCCTTTGTTTTCACAATAAAAACATTCGTCATTTCTGAATGGGCACTTATTTGCAAGATGGCGTCCTCCGCAACGATAGCATTCGTTCATTTTGGTCTTTTTTTCAAGATGACGTCACTGATTTCTTGTTGGACACATAGTTTATTTCTTGATCGTTTGTTTGTTGATTTTCTTGTTGAATTTGTTGATACATATGTGTCTATTTTCCCGCATTGTTAAGCTGCCGTTTCCATCGCAATAGCTGTGTTTATTGCTAATGTAAGTGTTAATGTCTTCCATTCACTCAGACGTTTTTGTTATATTTTTGGATTTTTGATTCCACATACGAGTTTGTCTCTGAGCATGTCGTTGAGATTCGTCCCGAATTCGCAGTGTTCAGTTAATTGCCTTAGCTCAGCGCTTACTGTTTCTCCTTCTCTTCTATCACGTACATAAAAATTGAATGTTTCTGCTATCGGATTGATTGTAGGGTGTTGATATCTATTCATCAGCTCGACCAGTGCTTCGTATGTAAGTTCACTAGGCTTCTGTGGTGTGGCTAATCCTTTAAAAATTTTGAATGTGTTGCTGCCAACTGAGCTGAGCATGATGGCTTTCCTTTTTGCTCCTTCTGTTTTAGCAATGCCATTTGCAAGAAAGTATTGTTCTAGCTAATCAACATAGTCAGTCCATTCGTCTTTGTTACAATCAAACTTGTTGATGTTTCCATACCTCATCGCCATTATTGTATGCGTGTACCGAAGTGTCAGCGTTCAACTTCATACTAAATGTATTTATATGACAACGCCTACTTTGATAACGTGTCTTGATTATCCAAATGGAATGTAGTCCTGTTTTATAATTACATAATCACACTTTATACATTACATAACAGTTTCCCTGTTGTTTCCCACCTGTTTCATACCGTTTCACACCTGTTTCCCACCCGGTTCATACCGTTTCCCATCTGTTTCACACTGTTTTCCCCCCGTTTCATACAGTTTCACTTTTTAGTACTTGCATATATATTCCGTTTCCTTGAAAAAGTAAGGTAATCATCTTTAAAGTTCATGTCCCGCCTTTTTCAGAGCTGTTTTCGATAACAATAATGGTATATATATTTGAATCAATTATATCAGTGTATAATTTTACCTTGCAGGGACCTAGCTCAACTGGAATAATAGCAGCTCCGTTTGAGAATTTCTGCTGATCGTCACCAAAGGGAAGGTTTGCTACTGCTAAAATATTTGATACTTCGGATATCCTCATCGTTAAGACTTTGTTTGAATTAGTCAAACCAATTAATGCCACAAACGGTACTTGTAGCACCCAAGTCTAAAATGGCAAAATTCCAGGTTACAGAAAACAGACTGTAGAACTAAGTCATTTTTGACAATAGAATATCAACTCATAAACAAGAAACATCATCGTTATCCTTATGAAGGCAATCTAGCCCAATGATTAATGCTTTCCCAAATATTGCATTTAGTCTGCTGGCCATTTTTCATCGGATTTTGTCCTTTTCAATCAAGATTTTTATTGGAGGAAGAAGTTGGTTCTCCCAAGTTAGTACTTGCATGTTTGCTGGTTTGTTGATGCTTACATTTTTTATTCTCCGATCCGTGCCAATTTCATCGCTAAACAAGAACCAATGAACGCTCAGAATTTTATCGTGTGATTTAACGAAGTAGAGTGAACTGGGGTGAAACATCGAAAACAAGCCTCTCCAATTATTAGCTTTTTCTAAGCTACATTCTACAAAAATTGTCAATCTAACCACAGAAACACTATCTCAAAACATTTTTTTGTTACTGAGGAAGAGAAATCAAAGCTTTATATAAGCATTTGTGAAAAACGTGATGTTTTTGTCAGCTACTTACTCCCGCAGGACAATAAAAATCACATTTCTTGCGAAAATAAAGTTTGCCTTGTGAAAGAAAGATTTAAAATAAAATTGGTATCATTGTATCATCATTATAAAGAAGAATTGTTAGGATATGATATGATATGATATGATATGACATATTTTCGAAATCATGACAAATTTACAATTGAATTTACCCTAGACAAATTGCTACAAATTTTTCTAGACATAAAAG
>JANSTP010195217.1:0-11761 GCA_025330745.1 Cladonema radiatum | reverse complement strand
AAGTGGCCTAACATCATTTCAATCAACAGATCGTAGGTTAGGTTGTTTGCTAGATTTTTTTAAGAATTTCCCTGTCTTATTATTTTTAAGGTGAAAAAAATATAATCGGTCATTTCAATCTCTGTACTTTCGTCATGATGTTTCCATGGTGATACTGTAAATAAAAATGTTTTGATGGAATGATGTCAAAGCTCAAGTAAAGTGAATAGCATTTTTTCTTCCTCTTCATAAAAGAAAGTTTTTTCTTTTGAAAATAGTCATAAAATAAATATTCTTCTTTTGAAAATAGTCTAAGTAGAGCAGCTCACTTTTACCGATTTCATTTAACGAAAACAGCCGTTTTTATCGGGAGAAGGTCCATTTTCCCCTATTTCCTAATGGAATTTGGGGTAAAAAAATATTTTTCTGAATAATATGCAAGCCAAGTATTCCAGTCGGTGAATCGTAAAAAGTCTGATAGTGCCTCTTTAAGAGCCATTATTAGATGTCCGGAAAGAATTTTTTTTTTTTTTCTACATATATTTATTTGTTTAATGACTTTAGCGCGCTGCCTTTTATGCCATATCAGACTCACTTTAGGGACACCGGATATTGGCTCTTTAATACTTAAGTATTCTTAACCATACGGAGGTTTAGGTTGATTTGCCTTGCGTCCCTCTTCTGTGTTTTTTCCGCTTTGACATTAAGACGCCTGATCTTTCAGTGACAATAATTTGAGACTTCAAGTGAAATTTTACAAAATTTAGACAGCTCGATGCAGAAGCCACTGGTCACAACGACTATCTCTTTTTCATAATAACTCCTAATATTAAAGCTTAGCGCTTGTAACTTTTTCCCAGGGCTTCTTCAGTAGAAAAGCTAAGAAGGTAAAAAAGCCTCGGAGATTAAGTTGCGTAAAATAACCATAACACATGAAAACAAATCTCAAATCTGATTTATAATCTTTGAATGGTTGCTTCAGTTATTTTAGAATCTAGTTTCCCTTGGCAACAGTTTTTTCTGCTTACTCTTATCAACAATTTCTTAAAGGGATTCCGGGTTGACAATATATGTAAAGTTCATGTATGAAATAGGGGGAAAAGTGATGAGCACCACTTTTTATTTCATCTCAATCTGAGTTTTCCTTCTCAACACATTTGAGTTTAAAGATTTTTTAACTTCGGGAATTTCCCTTGAAAGCTGAAACATTTTTGATGTCTTTATTACAAAGAGAAATAACCCCGTCTTGAGTGGTAAATATCTCATGTTACAATACAACTTTATACAATAAAATTTTCACACAAGTAGTACACATTAGGAGAAATTTAATTGCGAAAGAGTTTTTTAATAATAATATTTGTTTCACTAGTTCCAAGCCCCTTTTCGCTTTAGAGTCAGGCTCAATATCTGTCCAAGAACGCGTTTTACCAAGAAATGGTACTACTAAGTATGGTACTACTTTTTTTGAGTTTGGAATCTTTAGTAGAATTTTAAGAATAAAAAGTAATTTTGAGGAAAATGTTCAAAACCTCGAAATTGAGGACAGAATCATTCTCAAAGATGGCCTGGGACTGGTGACCCAAAGCTCATTTACAAAATATTTTATGACAGAAAAATTGTAAACTTTGTAATAAACGTCTTCTATCTTTGTAGAAAGTTTTTAATTTGAAAGCACAGTTATAACCTAAAATATTTACTATTCAATAACGTGCTTACACATTCTTGCATCTACATGCAAATAGAGCTAATTCTTTAGTACTTTGGCATCCAATTTATAGAAATACTAATTCAAATTTCAATAATTCTAATAATTCAACTATTCCAACTTTGATTTCAACTGTATTTCAAAACTCTTGAAAAGAGAAGAAAAGACAAGGAAGTATTGTATATAAATAAGGGCCGAATAATGAAGTTATCAACTTTGCTTGCCATTTTGGTCAGTCCCCATCTCCAACTATCTTCTTAACATTCCTTCTGCTTTTTAGGAAAAGACATTGATTAATATTCATGAATTTAAGTCTTAACAAATTTGGGGTATTTTAGCCGCCATATTAAATAGGCATTCGACAGAATGATCAAAATTTCAAAATTTTGGATTAAAAAGTGCATTTTTGGCCTCCTTGAAACACAATTTGTATTTAATTTTTCCAAAAAAAACCGCAGAAAACAAATATTCGGATCTTAAAGTAGAAATGGGTCAAATACAAGACAAATCGTATGAATTCAACTTTGATGAATCATACTGCTGGACTAATAATATAAAGACGCGATGAATGTAAATGAATTCTTGAAATCATCATGAGTTCAAGTGTCATGATTTTTTTGAATGTTTGTTTTTGTTTGCTAAATGAAGACAGATGACTATTTCGAATGAAAAATTGCGAAATTTTAAAGCTGAAATTTTAGTGAGATACGCCGAATTTAGTATCTAGAAAGGTATACAGTATATAAACTAAAGAAAAACTCGTACCTAGTCCCTTTCAAAATTATTATTTACAGGGATATGAAATGAAACTATTTTTATTATTTCCTATTTTTCATATGAAGATAAAGAAATCTCCCTCAAAGCAAAAAACAATAAACAATAAACAAATAAACAGTAAACAATAAGCAATCTTAGCGCTGGGCCTTTCGTTTTAGAAGCAATATTTCATAAAAGATGTATCTAAGATTTACAGTACCTAATGCTGGCCAATCACTTCCAATCAACTTTGCAGTTTTATTTTAGTTTTTCTTTCACTTTCATTTTTCGATTAGTAAAATCCAGTGGGCACAGGACATCTTACGGACGTGAAGTCTATATAACGCCCAACAGACGTCCTGAGCCCTCGGAGAAGGATATTGAGAAAATTAAGTGAAAATGAAAACAAGTGGAGAACTTCCACCTATTACTAATTAAAAGATATTATTTTGCTGTTTAGAAAGGAAATAACTTAACTTTTGCTTCTTACTTACATGAAAATTTTTTTCCCTCTCACTCCCTTTGCACAAAACTTTAAAAACGGTGATGTTAGATAGAGAACCAGGACGAGGGGTCAAAGGCAAGTAGAAAAAGGTTGTTTCATCAAAATTTCTTAAACATTATTTAATGGAAACTTTAAAGTAGGCTAAACAATTTCTAAAGTGGTGGCAGAAGGGAGCGTCCTCATACCCTTTCTTTCCATTATCTGACAGCCCTAAAAATGAATGGCCCTCTCGCAAATTTTTCAGGACAGGGTTTACACAGCCTGTCTTTCATTCTTTGAAAAGACAAATTGAATTAAAAAGCAAAATGTGAAATACAAGACGAAGATGAAATAAATCAAAAACACACATCGCTTGTCACTTATTCCCTTCAATTCTTAAACAAATTATCGTGATTTACAAAACAAATTCATTTTACGATTTTACAAAACGAATCATTGTTTATTCTCTTCTTTTTGTTGTTCATTTTTCTCTCTTTTTGATATCAGATTCTCTAGTTTTTAACATGAAGTTGGAATATAAAGTAGTTTTTTGATAGATTAAGCAAATGTTTATGATTATTGCAATAAGTGCTAGCAGTTTCTTTGCGCTAGTTTTCCATATTACTGGTTTGATTCTTCTCCAACGAACGAAACATCTTTCCTTGAACCGTAATCAAATTGTTTATTTACAGTTACTAAGTTCTATAGAGATAGGTTTTTCATTTATAGAGCTGTTTGCACCATTGGAGAGCGTTATTTAAAGAAAGCATGCACAATTAATATCTTTTATAATGGTTTTAAAGCATGCTTTTTTAGCACTATGTTATTTTCAAACAATGGTCTTTCTAACGTTTGATAGATTTCTCGAAATATATTTGGATTTAAAGTATTTCATTATATTTACCAAGCAACGTGTTAGGTGGATGGTGGTATTTATTCTCTTTAGTTCCCTGGTGTTTTTTATAATTTCATATGCGCTGAAGCAGAACGATATGTGGCATTCAGAAGAGACATTATACAAGTATATTTACCCAGCTTTTGAGTTTAGCTTCTTGTTAATAGGTATATTGGTTTATTCCTTCATATTTTACAAACTATATCGTATTGAAAAGAGGAGCAGTGCACAAATAAAACGCTTTTCTACAGTGTCGTATATATCGTCTAAAAAAATTTGTTCAAGAAAATATTACATAAAATATGTGCTACCATTATGGATTATATTTACATTCTTTGTATTTGTTTACATTCCTGATTTGAGGGTTTGGCATAAATTAATAACAGGTAAAACTCCATCAGCAATGGACGCATATATTATGAGACTGCTGTTTGCTATTGGTTCAATCACTGATGCTTTTATTTATTTCTTAATACCGATCCACAAACGCAAAGCTTTGAAGGATTTATGCTGCAGAAAAAGAGTCAGTGATCAATCTCGACTTCCGAAAAATAGGTTTTCTCAATAAGTATTTGAAAAGAGCTGTTTATTATTATGAGTGAATATTGATATTAACGATATACGTAAACCTCCTTGATCATGTATTGTATTCTTCGTCTCAGAAAATCATCATTTGCCATGGAATTATTGAAAAAAGTTTTAGGTCAAGATAAGGGTTATAGGTCGACATAATTTGGTTCAATAAATTGTCCGGGGCTGATAAGAGGAAGTGGGAAAAATGGACTATATGGAGAACTATATGGGCAAGAAAGTCCTTACTGTTGCCGGCATCAAAAACTTGGGCAAAATTTTTAAGAGCCTTTCTTTTGATTTTGCTGCTACCTCCAGGAGCGCGAAATATGGGAAGTGGCTAAATATTACCGTTCGAAAATAGCCCCCGTGGGCTTTTTATGGGGATTTAGAAAACTATGGACTTTTTAAACGTTTATGACTCCATCCATCATAAAAACAATGTTTAACAATTTTTTTTATGCCTTTACAGTCTAATTTCGGCCAAATTTGAGCATAAAGTTACCCAGAGAAAATCCTGTCTCAAATATAGCCTCGTTGTACACTAAATGAAAGATAAACTTATGCAGACTAACTTTCAACCCTATTTTAACTGGAGGAGGGTCAATTTGACCCCCCCCCCCTGTAGTTTTTCCACTGTAACTCTTGAACGAAAAATTTTTAAACAGTGAAATTTTGTGACTTTTAACACCTTTTTATTAGGAATAAATGAAAAAAAAATTTTGTTCTAAAAAATTTGGCACCTTCGTCTAGAGGCCATGTATCAAAACCACCTCTCAACTTTCAAAAATTAATTATTAGAATAACACTTCACTTTGGAGGTAATTGAGGAACTTTGCACTCTAAATCTGTTTAACATGTCTGAAAGTATTGACAACATTGAACTGGCCTCATATATATGCCGTCACAACGTCGGTATGACGTCATATTAAAAATGACGTCATTTTTAAGGTTTTTTGACCGTTTTTATAAAAAGTGATGACGTCATCATTATAGTGACGTCATGAAAATAATTTTTGCATGAATCGAGTCAGTAAGAGTTGTTCTTCAACATGACAAAGTTTCTTGGTCATAGCATTACCGGAACCCTAAAATTTTGGTTGGGGTCAAATTGACCCCCCCTCAAAATTTTTAGGGTCAAAAAAGCCCAGTTAAAATAGGGTTAATAAAAGACTTACATCTCTAAGAGCCTCTAAGCATCTATGATTATATAAATTTTGGAAATAAGACAATAGCCGAAGTCACACTGAGGATTATTTAATTTAAATTTATCATTTAAATTTTTTTGAAACAATAGAAAACAACTGAAATTATAAAATTTTGACGAAAATGACAAATATTGACGCTTAGTTTTGTATTTATTTGATATCTGGTACAAAACTTTATTGAAAAAAATACTTTTTTAAGACTTCGAAAAAATTTAAATCATCTATTTAAATCATCTATTTAAATTATCTATCTCAATGCTCCCGGTAGGAATTTCGCTCGGCCGATTTTACTCATTTCTGAAAAATCAAGAACGACTAGTTTCTAGTCTATTGCTATGGCAACAATAAGGTATTATAGGGCATGATTTTGATGTCAAAATAAGTTATTATTTATCAGTGGGTTATTTTAAATAAAAGGTTATGGCAAGAAAATTAGCAGGGGTGACATGTCAGAGTTGAAATGCCCTGGTAGCCCGACGGCACGGAACACCCAGAAAGATTGAAGGACTACTGAGAAATCTGAATTTCTGTTTTGAGTAGTCCTCTTGGGACATCTATAAAAAGGCAGCTTTAAGTTGAAAAAACTTTGAGATCGGCGCAATTATTGTCCCATAGCATGCCAAGATCTTTTAGAGATGATGGCAAGTAGAAAAAAACTTAATTTTGAGTAAATGTTATTAGACTAATAAAGATATAATCAGTTTTTCTTTATTTGGACTACCCAAAATACTTTTCCTTATTACTGTTGCCGTAAAATAGGACTACCAAGAAAAAAGCAAACATTCCGGCACTGCAAACCCTGGTGATAGCCTATCTACTCAATTTCACGGAAAACTCTTTCCCCCAACATTCAGGCAAAAAAAAAGCAAAATTAGAGCAAATGTAAATATTTTTGCATATAAGAAAATGCCGCCATATGAACGACTGTGAGCTAGGTTTAGGAGAAGAATGATTCCATAGTAACGTTTTTATTGAAGTCATTGCTAAAACAAACAAATAAAGAAATTTAAGGGCGTGGTTGTAAGCATGCCTTTTAAGAACTTTGGTGAGTTTGATATTTTGTTCAAATATACTTTAAGTCTAAAAAATTCAAGCCATTAAATCGAAACTTTGCACTATTACAAATCTTTTTCGTAGTTTTGAAAAATACTTATTTAGTGCCGAGATATCACATGGATCAGTGATTTTATTTATATTTCAAGGTATTTCTAGACTACATAAAGCATTGCTGTTAGAATGAATTTGGTAAAAGCTTTTACAAACATTTTTATTACTTATTATCATATATGTTTTAGACAGTGAGTCACCCAGGATTTCGAAACTGGGGTCACTATTTTCTCATTGAGAAAATCGATAAATGAACTGCAAATTTTAATAATTTTACTTTCTGATTTCAGAAAGCATTTGGTGGGAAAGAATGAAAGTATGAATGTCATAAGGCCAAAACTATTATTATTTTTATGCCTTTTTCATTTGTGGCCTTACCAATAGTGATGAAAAAGGAAAAATCTAAATGACCTAAATTCATTTGGGAAGGGGCCAAATTGTGGCCCATATTTCCCTAGATTAAACACTGTTAGAGGTTGTGGATATGATTGCTTTGCAGCTCTAGATTGCCTCAAAAAGCATAAAATTTATTGGAGAGGGGATAAAGCCTCCCAAGGTCCCTCTCCTCGTGGTCGCTACAGCACTAAATTGAATACATTTTATGATCTGCAAATATGAAAAAATGAGACACCTTGTGGCTGTGTATTTGAGCGAAAAGTCACAGTGTAAAATGCCTGCTCGTGAATGGCATTTGATTATCGCGGGTCTAAGAAAAGAGGCAGGCACTGAAAGACACTGTAGTACGAGAAAGTCACAATGTTAAACTTTTAGGAATCAAAATAAACGAGCAATTAAATTTCGATGAGCACTTAAAACATTTGTGTTCTAAGGCCCAAAGGAAACTTAGCGTTCTTACGAGAATTTCAATCTTTCTTCACTCTGAAAGAATACGAATTATCTTCAAAGCTTTTATAGAATCGTAGTTTAAATATAATACTCGAATACTCTAGTGTGGATGTTTCATAGCAGAACTTGCAATAATAGAATTTACTGGATTCATGAGCGAGCTTTAAGAATAGTGTACCGTGATACTGAATCAACATTTGAAGAATTCTTAATCAAAGATAAGTCTCATACTATTAATCAACAAAATCTCAAAAACTTGGCGATTGAAATTTACAAATAGTATCACGACGTACCCAACGACGTTAATGGCCTCTTTGTAAAAAACGAAAGAAAACTTAGTAAGCTATTCATACCTTCAGTGAAAAGGTTACTACAGGAAAACATAGCTTACAGTATTTCGGCAGTGTGATGTGGAATAAAATTTCTGACGACTTTAAAAATTGTGATACTATTGATATTTTTAAAAGTAGACTAAAACATTACATATTCGAGTGTCAATGCCGACTCTGTACAGATTATATAGACAGAGTGGGTTTTGTCAAAATTTCTGACATATGACCATTTAAATGTGGGCATATATTATACACACTGGTTGATCTAGAATTGTATATATTATACTATATATCCAATTTATATTTTCTACTACGGAGTTGACAAAGTTGCGTATGTAGTTAATTTTAAACTTTTAGAATATTTAATTTTAATTTTTAACTTCAATTTCTTAACTGTAGTGTTTAGACAATTTATTTTATTTTATCTTACTTTACTTTGTTAATTAAATTAGTATGTATCGGTGTAAATAGTACCAGTGTAAGACTGTGTCCGTACAAAACCGATGTAAAATAAACTGAATAAAAAAAAAAAAAAAAAAAGAAAGAAAAAGGGAGCGAGTGGTGAGGTTTATTCTTTCTTATTTTACATCTTAATCATATAGTTTTCCAAGCTTAGACTGACCTTTGCTTGTTTTTTAGGACATAATTTTGTCCACATCTGTGTTGCAAAGTTTTTATGTGTTTTGAGAGTAAAATCATTTTAAATAGACCTCTTTAACAGTTTTAACTGGCCTTTTCTTGATAGTGAGAGGGGTGGAGGAGGGTCGTGTTGGAACTTAGGGATCAAACATTAAAATGATTGAGAATATAAATTCTTTTTTGATAAATAATGTTTTCATCTAGGCTTATAGAATATTTTAGGAAACAAAATGAAAACTCAAAAGGACGAGGAACAAGTAAGGATAGATATAACTGAGACCACTGATTGCCCAAGGAAGCAGTGTAACTTAGTCTCACAGCCTTAAGAAAGAATAAATTCTAGACTGACGGCAAAAATTATTGTAGACAATGAGTAGGTGGAAAACCCAAACAGTTTAACAATTTGCCCTCCGAAAACAGCCATAAAAGGATTTTCGATGCTACTGGGTGAAAGCTCATTAACTTGTGATTTTAATGAAATGATCAGAACGATGGCACTATCGATTTTGCCGAGCGTACTATCGAGAATAAGTATTATTACGTCATAACAGGGTTGTCAAATGTGTTGTCGACTTGTTATTATACAAACGTAACGTTTAGAAGTCAAAATCCCTACAAAAGAGTTTGGTAACTAAGCTTTTCAAAAAATTTCAGTATCAAAAAATAAAGATGTGGTTTCGAGCAATGGCTTTTAGATAGAGGTGGCCAAATTATTTGGACCAAATTTTTTTTTCAGAATGTTTGTATTAAAACTTCATTAACAGTCATAATATTTGGCCATACAAAAAATAGCCGTTCAGTGGTTATACCAAAAAACTACCGGGGAGAGTCAATTTGATCCCCACTCCCCATTCTAGATAGGGTTAAAATGGTGACGTCATCACCCAAAAAATCATCTAATGGCTTAAAATGACATTTTTAAAAACTGCTTACAGCACTTCACCTTTGTGACCATTGTCACCTCAATTAGTTGACAATTTTTTGGTTTATATAGTACATTAATATTTAAGCAATTCTTCTAAGATGTGACCAACAGACACTAAACGATATAAAGCTGAAAAATTTTTGCGAAGGTTTTCTGCCTGGCGACACCCAGAAATGTGCTGTTCATATTGTTATGTATCAAAAAATATCATAAAATCCCATCCAGCCAATTCTTCTCACTTCTCGAAAATTTCATGTTTCACTCCCGGACTAAAAAGGAGATGGGTTAACTTTGGTGCCGAAAACACTTTTCAACAAATTTTCACTGAATCAAGTCTGTATAAAGAAAAAAGTAAGACCTTTCATTAACTTCGCTTAACTCAAACAGTTATAATTATGCTTTTAAGGATAGTTATTAATATTATGCTAATATTACTTGGGGAAACGCCCTCTCATCTACTCAGAGACAGGGTTGTAGTGAAAACTGTCAACCATACCCCCCTCAAACTGACTTTATTGAGCCCATCAAAAATTGGATTAAAGCAAGGGCATTTGATAGCTATAGGCAAAGCATCTTTAATAACTTATTTTTTACGAAAAAAGATAGAACAATCTTTCGAAAGCAAATTTTCCAGTCTCTTGTATTGACAAAAACTGCCACAAACCTACAGGCGGATGAATTAACTTTAGTAAACCCAAAAGGTAAGAGGGATGTGCAATCATTTTGCATTGATTATCAAAACACACGTTTATGTAGTAAAATAATAATAAAAAGGAACAAAAAGTGAGATAAACAGTGAGGCATTTGCTCATCTCGAACTCAAAGAGAAGTAAATTAGTTGTCATTAGTTATACCGCCCTCTTAAGCATTTCAAACAACTGAGTAGTTTTTACTATATCCTCCAGTAGCTAATTTGTTTATACAATAGTTGAAATTTCGGTTTTAAGAGTTCTGGGTGTCGTGGTTAGATCACTAAATTTCTCTTTGGCTTCCTTTACCAATATCAAAATAAAACGCATATGGTCTTATAATTTATAGTTAAGGGCTGAAAAACAAAACCTGGACATTTGTACTGGGCAGAATTTTATTTCATATATCACCAATAAAACTAATATGGATGCCAAAAAAAGATGTTGCCGGGCCAATTTCTTTGGGGAAACTCTTATGCAGATTGGCCTTATTTGACCCCAATCTATATGGCAGGAGGAGTAATTTGCTCCAGTTCCCATGTGAAAATTTTAATTTAGAAGAAACTACAAAAGCAATCAACTTGAAATTTTCACAATGGTTCAAAAATTTAGTTGTGCAAGTTGTGAAAAAAAAAATTACCGCGTACATTGTCCTCCCCTCTGATCACACCCTCTTTTTTGACGTAGGTGTACCAATTACTGACCAATAAAAACTTTTTTAATGATAAATAAATTATGTTCACACTTTTCCAGATGGTAGACATCGACATGAAAAATTTATATCAACGTTATTATGACGCCATCAATATCACAATGACGCTATTTTTTGCCAAGGTTGATATTATTGGAAAAATCAGTATTTTTGTGTTTTTCATGACGTAGACATGTCTCCTTCCAAAAGTCAAAAGTGAGTAGAAAATGATAATTTCTACATTCTTGCCAAGTTTCATTTAGCCAGTATGAAGATTAGCCATTATATGCTGAGAAATTCTTCAATCTTGGTTGATTTCATTGCAAAAAGGAGCCAATAAGTTTTCATAATTTCTATTAATTTACAAACGTGATTTACAAAGTAGGGTTATTGCTTATTTCCCCATTGCTCGCCTGACAAAGCAAAAGTAACTTTTTCACGTTTAAGTAGACTAGGTCGAGTCATTCTTGACAAATCGGTAAGAAGGAAACCGTTGACCAAAAGCATCGCATATTTGCCGTACGTGAATAGAACGGGAGAAAATTGGAGAAAATTCTCATTTTAGAGGAAAATTCTTGCCTGCTAGAATAATTTTTTAAAAAACGACAATACCTGGTCTAACGTTACGAACTTTTGGTTATTTTTGAAAGAAACTTTGTAGAAGGACAGCAAAAAATAAGGTTTACTCAAAAAAGTAATTGCTTGTTCCTCTAGTCAAGGCAAGGCAAGGAAAAATAGTCTAAAAGATGAAAAGTCAAACACTTTTGACATCTGCAAAAGGTATATCATTTTGACGTCATTGATGTCATAACAACATTGACATACATGTTTCATGTTGTCGTATAGTTATTAGTATATGTTATAAATTATAATATTAAGCGAGTTGTTGAATAAATAGTTTTACATGGGTCAAAAAGCAAAATAAAAAAAGAATG